>JAAAYG020031072.1:0-15386 GCA_009936455.2 Tomocerus minor
CGTGCACTCATCGGGGGTCGGCTTCGCCGACGCCCTCTGAGGTGCACTGGAACCTTAGCCAAGAATTATTTAATTTTTTCGTCAGAGCAATTTCAGAATATGTCAATGTTTGTGGGTAATCAATTGCAGTGTGTGTGCAAATACATATCACAAAAGTGTCTATATACAAACATTTAAGTGTCGTGCATCTACATTTGAAGCTAATCTTCAAGTTTATATGTAAATTTTAATTTTAAGGTCTGAAAAATTCATAATAACTCAATGTGTGCAACTCACATCTTGTGGAATTACTAATTACATTTGAGTGCAAGCCTACAAATATGAGTGGCTTTATTTGGAATATAATTTACAAAATTCTCTGTATTATGTGTGAAAAATATTAAAAACGTTGTACTGATGTTATCAGGATATGATATATAAATTCATCACAATAGTTCAATGTATTATTTGCTAAATCCATCACAATAGTTCAATGTATTATTTGCTAAATCCATCAACAATGTATTTATTTTCTATTGGATAAGCATAAAAATAGCATCGATTAAAATTTTCCTAAATGGATCTAATTGGAATTGAATTTAGAATTTGAAGCATAGAAGGAGTTTATTTATTCTGAATGCTCAGTAATTATTTGATACTGGAAGTAAAATAGTTAATGATTTATTTTAGAACTTAATTTGTCCGTGATGAAAGATTGGGGCAAGATTTTTCACCTGTGTGGGTAATAGTTGCGACTTTCTTGTTCGGTAGTAATGGAGTCCTTATTAAATCTGCTGTAGAATTTGTTAATGAAAACAGCCTGAATTGAGAAAGTTTTAGATGTAGGGACCATAGACACTGTCCTACTAGATTCAATATCAGGATATGATGATGAGCATCTAAGACAACTAATAACTTTTGACCTGCCAATATTTCTTTGCACAATATTCATCGTAAAATTAACTTGTAGAATTACAAAATCTTTTCTTCGTCAAATACGAAAAAACTGCATTAATGGCAAAAACTTGGATTAAATCATAATTCTACTTTGCAGTCTTACATAAAATTCAAATCCGTTTTCATTTCAACGTTCAAAGTTTTCAACGTGTATGGCCTCAATCGCAAAAGTTTAGGGCGCTTCAAAATCTTAAAGCTCTGCAACGGGGTCTTTCAAGTAATACATTGGATCATTGTTCGCGTTCGCTTTCAGCTATTTTTACTATTTTACAAAAAAATACTAATTTATTTCTCTCGACGTTTTCAGTCATTGTTTGAATAATGACAGTCAAAGTAATTGATATCGCTTGGCTTAATCTGTACCGCAAATTGGTACCGCTGAAAACATTCGTTCAGTTAACAATCCTACAGAAATGAATTTAAAATGTTTATCAATGCGCGATTAATTCCGGCTCGTAAAAATGATGATAAAATTGACTTGAATTGCATTAGTCTAACTGGTGCCCTGAACATTTTTGTCTCATTGCTTCCATGTTGATCGGTTCGGCTATTGATGCCAGTTGTCATCGAAAATTGGTATATATGTGGCTGACATGACCCTAAAAACCTGTAATTCACTATATTCTGTATTAACCATTTTGAATTCCCTGTATTTCTTCAAATGCAGAATTCTTTCAAGTCAGTTTCCCCTAAAAATGAATTAAAATCACGATTTTAAAAGACATTTATGCGTAGTTTGTATATTTTTACATAATAACTTTTCACTAATTTTTTTTTCATAACTTTACATTTGCTGCAAAAGCTGAAGACTTGAATATGTGATACAGATACAGTGATGCTGCGAAATAGCTGGGCATGCATGTTTTCATACAACCGTTTCGTTCGGAAGCAATGAAGCTGCTTTCCCTTTCTGCAATCAAAGTTCGCTGTTTGACCAAACCGTGGCGCTCACTTCTGATATACAAAGTGAAAACATGAGTGGAAATTATAATGGTCTATCCGACATAGTTCAAAGAAATGTTAGCTTCTTGCTCATATTATTAGAGTAAATCTTGCATTTCATTTTGCATGAAAATGACTCCTAAGCCTACAGATAGAATGTAATGAATGTAATAATTGGCGTGTAAAATTGTGTTAAATATGACGTCTGTGACGATATAAAAAAGTGTGCGTTCATTCATGGTGAAGCAAAATTTCGAATATCCGGGGATGGTATAATTTCATTAAAAGAATGTGCACAGCAACTAAGCAGAGAATGTAATATTTTTGTATAATATCGATGTATGGGAGAAAAGACCATTAAACTATGAATTCCGGAAAAGTTTTTTAGCTATGCTAGCTTGAAAATGTGTTATGGCAATTATCCAATAAACAAATATATGAATTTACAATTAATAACTGGTTATTTTCTATATCTCGAATTAAACTATGCATGTTTATATATGTGTTACTTCTGAGCTGAGCTGTTGCAGGATGCATTTGGCCCTGAGCTTACACAGAAACAATGCATTTCGTCTGTAGTCTGTGGGGACGGCGGATAACATGATATTCATGGTCATAATATAAGAAACCTACATAAATACTAAAGTATATGATGAGTTATTTAGCAAAAACAAGTTCTGCTTTAAATAAATTCCTTTTCATAAATATCAAAGGAGTTTAGATATGCAGTTACTTTTTTTCATTATCAACTAATAACAAGTCGTTTCCTTTTCGGTTTTTCTTTTGAGTTACAAACTGAAAACTTTACAAATTCCTCTTGAATACAAGAGGATTCAAGATCTGTAAGGCACGTAGGAAACCCACAACAGTGTTAATACCTTATTGTTTGCAATATGTAACCATCCTGCATCTGACTGAGTTTATTATATAAGGCATGAATAGTAGGCACACTGACAGTTCACATTCATCCAGTCCTAAAAGAGGGTTGACTTGTTCATTATTGGGTTCTCAAATTCTGAACCAGATAGGATCATGATACACTTCCATTCTATCTTCCCGTTTACAGTATAGCGCTGTTGGAGGAATAAATATCATGTAGGTGCAGAAAAGTCCCCACTCATAGAAACTTGCTATGTACATACGTTTCTGTGTTTCCTTGAGGGTTCTCTCTCTACCTTCATTCATATGATATTTTCTTATAGTGTTATTCTGTGTATGAGATTAGTATATATAGTCAGTGCATCACTCCATCACTATATTTATTAAGTATATCCGAGAGTGTAAGCACAATTTCGGATAGACAAAGCCACAGAGTTATGTCATGAATGCACTGCACCCAAAAGTCTGACTACAGCAAGGTAGCTTGTAGTAGTGATACAAAGTCCGGTATAAATTGCATAGACGCCTCCGTTGGATACACAGGGAGCCGGATAAGTAAAAGTAGTAAGTGGAATGATGCACCCCTGAGTTTATATTACGGATATAATAAAACTAGAGCCTATCGTACAGTACACTGTTCCATACGGTGTACTACGAGTTGAAAAGGGAAAGCATATCGCCACTCGACACTGAATACATACATTCTGTGCAGTGCACTATGAATGAATCGATAAAGGCGTGTCGGCTCTCTGTGCATGTTCCGACGACTATATAGCTTCATCCCTCGGCCTTTTTCGGACTCAATCGCACAATGACGATTTTCATTTAAAAGGACTTTCCTTGTGTTTTCAAAACTACTCATTTGCTCTACAGGGTATCACATCAACACTACTAAACATTTATTCCAATCCTAGTTTTTCGCATCTCTCGCTCACTTCTTTACAACTATCGCCTCATGCAAATCTTACAAGCTAATCAAAGAGCAACACACGGCATTATCCATCATGTTTCAGGCACTTATCGTTTTGGTGAGCTTTTATTCATTTATTGACAAACAAAGGTTATAAAATTTATTTCGAGGCTGTAGAAACTAAATTTGATTAAATATATTGTCGTATATTGGATACCAAATGTCAAAACAATATAACAATCACTGCAGAACTGTTTATGGACAACGAATTTTTTTGTAGCAAATAACTTGAATGACTATTCAGTTCATAATTTCTGCATTCGTTAAAAGTATAGCCAGCTTATAACGCAACTACGTGTAATAAGCTTTAAAATGTTTTACTTCTTTTAAAATTGCAGCGAAGACTTAACATTTCTCTGGTTTGGTTTATCCAATTTTGTTGCATTAAAATTATCAAATGCAAGAGCCCCGTTGCCCTCCCTGGCTCCGGCTTTGACTCGGGCTCGTACTACATGACTAATGGTTAACGTCACATTAACAATTATACATTGAATTTTCTTGAAAACAAACATTCTCTATTTTTGGTGATCCTGTAGGAAGGCATAATATTATTGCCGTAGAATCAGTCTGAGTAAGAGAGCAGGAGTGAGTGAAACTAGGAGCACGAGGTAGATAGATAGGTTAACCCTATGAATGGCAAGATACCTAGTAAGCTATAACGCTTTGTTTCACCTAACATACGCCTACGACATATAATTAGGTGTACTTTGGTGTTGGCAAAGGAGCCAGAATAAGGACCTAGTCGATCCTTCCTTTGTGTTTGATACCCATGTGATAACTATACAACATACACGAATGCCAGTAGCTGTGTATTTATGGCACATTTTTACGTTGAACTGCAGCCCATTAGAAATTGCAAAGGTTTTTCCATAAAATTGCTTTCTATTGCATTTTGCATAATATTTGTAGATATTTTTGCTAACTAGTATGGCTGTTGTCTGTCTTACTAATCATACCTAATGAATGACCTACGTACGCATTCTAATAATAATAAAATGCTTCTGCAGTAGACCTAATTTTTTAATATTTGATGCAGCCTGCAGACACAGAAATCATTCACAGCATTATGTACAAGAAAGAAGCAACATTTTCGTGTGGCATACTTATCCTTGCAGGCGAATGCTTTTGAAAGGTGACGGATTTCGTAGAGGAGCAAAATTAGTTAGCTAAGAAATTGCACGTGGGATGATGATAGGAATGTTGTTTGTTTCTTTAGATTAAAATGAGAAAATGAAGACTCCTTAAACCCCTGCTCTTTATTAATCTCTGGTGAAAAATGAAAGTCTTTCGGAATGCGTTCTAATGACATATTTATGAGATGTCGGATATTCTTATTCCTAAGAGTACATATATATGTTTCATCATAAAATTCCTAGAAATCTTCTAAACTTCATCGACTGCATTTAAGAGGCTGATTCTCTATAAAATTATCAGATTATTTTCCCTATTTAATAAACAATGTTAACTAGTTAATATTAGTTTTACATTCATGAAAATCTTTTCTGTGGTAGGTACATATCTTGCTCGCTTGAAAAATGTTAGTATTTCCACTGGTGAAAAAGCTATTAATTTATCAGTCAATAAAATTAGTCTAATTGATCATGTTCGTGATAAATATTCAACTGGCTGTATATTCCAAGAAATAAATCAGGATTTTAATTAATGCTTAGTACATTACTTTCTCTAAACTCTACGTCATTGTAGTTCAACTGAACTCTTTAACAACATCATATTGAATCATAGTAGCTACGCAGCTACAGCTCTATTAGTAAACAGCCGTAGCGTTGCAATAAGAACATATCATGCTACAACATCAATCAGGTGCTGTGTCTATGGTGTAAGTATATTCATAGGCAGAGTATGGATGTTTGAGAATAGAGGTATTGTGGCCCTGTAGGGTAATGTAGCAAAGCTAATCTATCGCATGATTGTTTTTGTGTGAAGGGGAAGGAAACAAGCTGGACGAAGGAAGAAAGCAATATCTAATCTACTCCACACTGCATTCACTGGTTATATATATAGCACTTGATATATGCTCATAATATATGTTTGTGTTCCGAGTTCCTGAGTTTAAGTTTGATTTAAGAGTGAAAGGAAGGTGAATGGAAGCCAGGGAAGTGCACAGTTCAAAGTTAAATGAGCAAAAGATTTTAAGAGGATTGTGTGGGAACGGAGAGTTGAATGGATAGCTAGTAAAATATTTATATTAGAGGACTGGTTATGAAAATTAGGTTTTAAGAGAATGGTGAAAGGAAATGAGTTGAATTGGATGGAGAGATGCAGTGGAAGGAAGGGAAGGGGCTACTATGGAGTAGATTGGATGCCATGGGAGAAGGAGCTCCACTTTGACTTCCTAATGGTTGAGATGAGACGGGAGAGAGAGTCCTAACAATACAAGACAGAAAAAGTAACCGAAAAAGCAGAAGGAAAGAAACGGATTATCTTTCTCTTCTTTTCTCTTCACGATCTCCTTTTCCAACACTAACGAATGCGTAACTAAGTAAGTAGAATGAAAGTTGATTCGAGTTTTTCTTTGTCCTGTCCACCGAAAAGGAAATGATGCTGAATGCTGAGGATGACTCCAGTCGACTTGACTACTTTCCTCCTTCTCTGCATTATCTCAACTTCTGCTCCTAATGCATGTCCTATGGTGTCTTCTCTTCTTACGTGATTTCACTCCTAGTACAAATTATGCAACTCCTACGCTTTCAATGACGACAAATTTCCCCATCAATAAAATGATGCCCAACTAATAAATACGGGAGTGGCTAAAGTAAATGCAAAGAATTATTCAATGATGTAGTGAAAGGGCGACTCTTTATCTACTCCGTATATGCTCCACAATCTCCGATACACTCAGAGAGGGAAGAGTGAGTGGAGTTCTATTCGGATATATTGTGCAGATAATACCCAAATGTATGTAAAGGGAAGTAGGTGCTAGTATTATTATTTTTGTACCAGTGTACGTACATATATACAAACATATATACATATATAGTAAAGAGTAAAAACATAGTTTTCCTTGTGCACTCACTCAAAGCTACATTGCATCTGATCTCATAGGAACAACTGCACGTAAACATGGAGTGTACAATGGGGAAAGGAATAGCATGGAATTATATTGACAGTAGTAAAAGTAAGTCGACTTACGTTAGGGCCAATATCAATGGCGTATTTATAAATGAAAGGAGAAAGAGAGCTTTTCTAAATTAGCCTATCTATTAAATGCTTTTGCGAGGGGATGTTTCTACTAGGAGACACTCCTTATAGCCTCACCTTGTACTTTGTGAAAAGGGGATTGTCATCCCAGGATTGAAATACGCCACTGCACTCCGTCTAATATGTTTTACATGTCCTTCTATAACTATAGTAGTGTCTTTATAGATAATTTCATCAATGCACTACCTTGGCTTATAGAGTAGTAGAACAACCACACACATCAGGTTGGCGTTGCTATTACTCTATAGTAGTGTGTTGTGGGGTCAGACCAATCCAGGCCAGAGTTTGTGAAAGAGAAAGAGTAATGCTGGCTCCATTCTATATATACATTATCTATGCATATATATATATATAAATATATATTATATAACAAACATTGGTTTCTGGTTTGAATTGAATGCAGTGCCACAGTGATAGTAATAGGAAAGAGGATTTATATTGAAAATATTAGTGGCAGAGAGTTGAGTTTGCATTGCACTATTGCACGCTTTGAAAGACAGGGATATTTGAGAGAGAGAGGCAGTGCTCGGGCTGTTCATGATATGAAATGAGAAGTGCTCTATATGATATTCGTAGGCAGTTGATGTGATGTGAGAGCTGTGAGTGAGTCTAAGCTCGCGGAGAGAGTAACAGTAGTGGGATTATATAAGAATAATGTTTAGTGTAGGCTGAGTGAGTGAGTAGCAGGAAAGTGACTAGAAAGCAAGGAACTCTCGTATAGCAGCAACTCTCTAATGTGGCATAATACATGTGTGCAGTGTAGTAAGTATTGATGGGTGACTATGTGCGCTATAACCCAAGCAGCACTGTCAGGAGTATCGTAGTAGTAGATGGCTAGAGTAGTAGTAATGGATGGATGGAGGGTTATAGCCCTGCATGCCCGTCTCTGCTCCGCTATCAGTAGTAGGCTATAGGGCGACTTGGGCGAATCTCGCTTACAGTAAAATTGTATGAGAGGGTTCTCTGCGCCGGGTCGACTGAAAATCGGAATGGTGGTTCTCGGCTACTTCGGGTTTCTCTCGCCAACTCTGTGCGGATTTTCTACGGTAAAAAGGCTTGCAGAGGACGAGGAGCAGACAGGCTAACCAAGTAAGCTGGTGAGCTCAGAGAAACTTTAGGCAAGTGGCTACACACACTTGTCTCCCAGCTTCAAGAAGCAAGCCAGCATTTTCTCCATGTAGTCACTCGCACAACTAAGTAAGCAGAATATAAAAAAACAACGCGACGGTCGTAGGTACATTTACTAGGCAATGATGCAGAGAAAACACAGCGACGTCCGACTACGCTACTACCAACACATTTCTCTCGAAAGCATTTTCTCCACACAAACCGGAACATCTTTTAAAATTTAAAGTCATTTCTACAAAATGCAAAGTTACTCCCTTTTCTGCATCTCCAGACTCATCTCTGCCACACTTGTGATCACACCAACTAAATAAGTCTCTTTTTATTGTGAAGTGACACGTTTGAATTAACTATTGTCTCTTGTACGAGAAAATAATCTCTGTACCAGAGTTCTTTCTCTTTTCCGTGTATCTCTAGCAAGTTAGAACACTGTACTGTGAAAACAGTTAGCGGCTAGTGACATGTGAACTAATTATTAATTACAACTAGTCATAAACAACTTGTGCTAACTGTGAAATAGCATTGACATTTCGACAGTGCCCTCATGTAACTCCTATCACTACTTACTCTAATGTGTGTGACTAATAATAATTCTGCTAAAGCTAAGAGAAAGGGAATCTTGTCTAATTACTAATAACTGTACTTTACTACTGTGTAGTTTTTACTACTCAGAAACTTTTACGTGAATGAGTGAAGGTTATTGCAACCAAGTGTAGATACTGAAATTTAAGGGAAGGAATAGTGTATCCTTGTCCAGAATTAAAAATCTGCTCATTACCATCAGAAAAGAGACATGTTCATTGTACATAGACACACAGTACACTGCTGTGCACTTAATTTACTGCATCTTAGCGCATTATTATACATTATATATGCATTGCCATATAGCGTGCGTATAATCTGACTAAATAAATAAGTAGCAATGTGTCCCTGCTCTATGTAATGTCCGAAATATCACACGACAATTTAAAACCTAAAAAAAGTCTTTGTATTTACTGAAATAAAGGTTACTCCAGTTAAATGAGCTAGTAATTAAGTGTAAATGGAAGAGTAGAGATAGTGATTAGGGTGAGAGATAAATTGAAAGTCGCATTAACTAGTTTCATGCAATTTGTGTGTGGAAGAATGAAGAGGAACGGAGTGATTACTAACAATGGTGTACGCACTGCAGTTTTGAGTGTTTCACGATGAAGGAGTAAAAGGCGGTCGTGAAATGCGTCACTAGCACAGTCTCCTTGCCACTCACTAGGATTAAAAATGCGGACATAAGGTTATGATGATAAGGAAGATGTGTGCCCGAGTTAATTATCTCTGGTAGCTGAGAGGGACGTTTAGGAGAGTCTTGAGAGTGGATAATGCATACGACGTCCTTATCTAGTGCGGATGTAGAGAGGCCGAGGCGTGAGACCCGATTTCCTTGGCTTCGATGACGATTTCTACGGTATTGCTAACTTATTGGCGCAATGCTGTGAGAGGCTCAGAGCAGATTTTCCTCAGAGACATAGCGAAGAGAGAAGGCGAGGAAAAGTCAAGATCTCTCTTAGAAAAAGTCAAAGTAGAGACTGACAAGGAGAGGAAGGGATAGCAAAGCAGGAAATCAAGCGAAACGAAAGAAAAGCTAAGTCAAGTTAACTGAAAGTGAACTGAAGTTGGAAGTAGAGAGGAAGTGCAGGGAAGGAAGCCAAAGCGAGTGCCATCCCAACCAGCTCAGTCGCCATAGTCCTTGCGAAAGATAAAGGGAGAAAAGGTTAGGCACAATCAGAGAAAAGCCGAGAGCGCGATGATGATGATTAGGATACTTACGCCAAAAAATCATCTTCGCCAACTTTGATATTACCTCCATTTACCTTCCGCCGATTGTGAGTGGGTTCAAGTTCCTCGCCAACCTATCGACTGGATCTAGTGCCAGATACACAACCAACACTCAAGGATGCAGAAGGACAGTCACGTCGATCATCTTCAGTATGTTGGCCCTTACCGTCTCGAGAAGACGCTGGGAAAAGGCCAAACAGGTACGAACTCACCTTTCTCTTCCTCTCCAAACAGACGGCGCGATAGAGCCTTATCTCTCCCTTTACTTCAACCACTCTATTTACATACATATTTATACGCATTATCATACTACGCTATTATTAAATCTTCCGGCACATTCTAAAACTCTTGAAAGACTATCCCTCCAGTCCAAATACCATACACACTCAATCTCTGACAGAAAGGGCTATTTACAAATACGACACAAAGGTTTATTCTTCAAAGGCTTTCCACGAATATGAATTCCGATATTATAAATGTCACAAGTGGCAAAATCTGTTTCCTTTATTGTGTTGCTCTAGTCAATTAGCAATAGCTTTGTTAGTTCCACCTTGTCAAGTTGTCACAGTGACACTCTAATGGCTATAATATACCTACGTCTTATGCAGACATAACAGCCAATTGGGAGCTTTGCATGAGAGTGCATCTTATTATATTATTATAAGTCCAACCTAGTTAAGGTAGACTGAGTGTTCATCCAATAAGAGCAGGTATACACGGTTAACAGATACCTATTTCCAGTAATGTCAGTTGGATGCGTTGACCGATTTCACTTTCGCAAACATTTCACTGCAATCTGTTCATGCATTTTGCATTTGTCTCCTCTGATCCTGTTAACTTATGGCTAGCTCGCAACTTTTCTTGTTCGTGGGCTTAGAGCCTGAGAGCTTTTCCATCATTCTGCATCCTGCATTCCCAGAATTCACTTTCTTCTCTGAACAACATTTACTACTGCAGCAATTGAATTCTGGTTCAATTCACTCTCTACCGGGAATTTCCTTTTTCCTTTCTCATTCATACACCAAACACAACGCATTAATGATAAATAGCTCTGAAACAGACAGAAATACCTTTGTTTCACTTCAGTTCCCAAGAATGGATACGGGAGACTCAACTCTAAGTGCCAAAGTACCTATATAGCTAGTAGATGTACTGTACATATGCGTACTAGTTTAATTACTTAACCACGCTATCTACTTCAAAAATGAACGTCTAAGTTGGAAAATTAATTTCTGTATCTTAATGATGTTTGGCATTTGGCAGCTTTCCGTGTCTTTTAAATCTTTAATTACCTACGCGGCTATTGATTTCCAATTTCCACATCAGCTTTAGCTGCCACAAAAAGAGTGCAATTCGCTTTAAGGACAAAGCAATTTTTCCCTTTCATCAACTGCATTATACCAGAAAAAACAAAACAAGATTTCTGCACACGTACACATACTTTTTCTATTTTTAACCGTCGTTAACAGACACAGACACTGCGTCATTACTATATACATTTGCCAATGTAAGGGCCGTGCTAATGAAAAGTTTTTGCTGAATCTAATATCCTCCAATGATGTTGATTTGGTTAACGGCTTTTATTTAATTATTTTCATTTATATGAACGTGTAGATAGCATTTGCTATTACGCCAAGACACATCACTGCTAATTAATAAATGTCATCAGTTATCATAATAATTTTGTTTCTTTAGTAATTCAATTATATCCGCCAATATATTTTTAAAAATAACATTGTATTGAAACTATGAAATTATAATTATGCACTGTAAATGTAATACTGTGTAAAAGTAACCAAGCAATTTGCGCAATGCAATTGTCTCTCACTCATTAGTGCTCATTACTTGCTGCATCATGGACATGAAATGCAAGATTGCTTAACTATTACGCATTCAATTTCTCCCTAGTCTTTTAAATGTCACATTTTGAGCCCACCAAATTTAAAAGGCCCTTCAAGACAGAATTTAAAAAATAACATTGTACCTACCACATAGTGTATGTCCAAAATTATTTCTCACCTTTTAAAGCAGTGTACATTGTTCTAATTTATAATTTGTATTGACAATTGTTTATAAATTACTAGATAGAAAAACTAAGAAATTCAGTCAATTTAATGCAATAGGAAAAGGTATATAAGCGCAGGAAACATATTTTGGGAAAGAGCCTTTTGCTGATTTTCATGCACTGAAGTAATTTCTTTAAAATACATTAATATTTTTAACCATTAGAAAGTGCATGTGAAACTGGGTGAATAATTAGGGGCTTTTACTATTTACTTCTGGTAACGTCATCGAGTTCTTTGTAATAACGAGCGAGTGATACTCTCGTAATTATTAGAAGAAAGACATGAAACATTGCGTGATGTGAAGATAAGCCATAATGCAGCAATTGCTTCGGCCTTGCAAGCAATTCTATTGACTACGCAAGAAAATGAGGAGTAATAGCAGGTACTTGGAGTACAATAACAGTATTAGTATTAGTGTCACATGACATAGTAAAAGAGTAAGTACCTATAATATGTTGGTACGTAATAGTATTAGCTCGTAGTAGTAGCCACATGCCTATATTATAGGTAGGTGCTCTGAGTTAAAAGTTGTAAAGTTAGAATTGGACTGGGAGAAAGGCCGGAGAGGAGTCGGAGAACGGGTATAAAATTGTTTGACGAACGAGAAATAGTTGCCATTCCCCTCAAATGTTGGGGCTTGCCGAAAAGAAGTGTATTAGAGTAGGATGTTGTCATTTAAAGGATGATTCAAGCACAAAGGGAAAGTATTTAGTTTCAAGTGAACATTAGTGGTGGTAGAAAGGAAAATAGAAAAGGACATGTTTTCTTTTTCAAACGAGAATAATAAGTGTAGGTGGATGTAATTTTTGTATTATGGTGACAAGAGTAGATGGAAATGTTGTGTGGATTGAATTGAGTATTTATAGCTATTATAATCTGTGTTTGGTGTTAGTTGACTAATGTGGGAAAGGTAGGGTGGGTGGAATAAAATGTATGAGGACTTAGGAGGCGAGGGATTGTGAAAGTAAGGAAGAGAGTGGAGGAGAGAGAAAGAAGACTGCTATTCCGGTGAAAGTGCGAGGAAGTGAGAGCGAGGAGACTAGTTTCTCTCTAAGTCTGTAATGTAGTAGGTAAGTTGGATGAGTCGGTTGTGTACGTAGTCAAAGCATGTACACTGGAAGAGTATGTAGAAGTGGCCGAGACAAAACCATATGGCAAGACATATTCCGCTCGCTCTTTTCTGCAGACACACGGCGTGTTTTCGAGCCTCTTGCCTCCCTATGCACAATTGCTCGCGAGGAAGAAGAGAGGCAGCGGCGTCTGAGAAGAAGGAGAAAGAATAACATAATGTGGAGATATATGGATGTGTATTCGTGGATATGGTTGGAGGCAGGGGAAGCTAAGGAGGCAGCCCAGCCAGACTCTCTTTACAAATGTGGGCCTTTTATACACTGAAAGCATCCGTTATCAAACTCATCCTGAATATCAATGCAGAATGAAAAGTTCCTGATACGAATAAGTTCAAATCTGATTCATTTCCTCAGATGCTCCCATCAACGGCTCAGTCTTTTCAGCACATGGACTTTTCCTAATTCTACATACTTTACTATCCTTTGCCTCAGTGCCTCTTCCTCCGCTTTAGATATCCTTACGTAGCTACTCTTCCTAATCTCCACTTTTCTCACACTGTTTACTACACACGGCAGGGATTTTATACGAGCTACTCTAATTTTCTCTAATGTATTATGTGTTACGAAATTTTCATGCTCCGAAAACTACGGACAAACTACATCCTATGTAAATACACACGGAATTGACTTGCAGAGCACAAGCATTGCTATAGCCACACTCTAAATATCTACTAACTGTACTGTTATGTTTAGCAATAGGACACCGGATTAATATTTGTGCCCTTCCTTCTCTCGCCATCCACGCTTTCTACTTGCATGCATGGCGGAATATGCGTGATGTGAGTTTCTCTCAACCATTTCGCACATCATATTTCAAGGAACGATAAAACGGGATCCTCTTCTTTCGTTTGTCTCACAACTTAAGTAAATGTGCTATCGAGTAGCAGTTAAATTCAAGATGTCTTCTAAGAGATCATGTAGCCTCTTTAAGCAAACCCTTCATCTTTGAAACCTTCAAAGGAATCAATACAATTTCCGTCTTCTCTTTTTCAACTAAAAGATAATCATATCAACCGTTCCTTACTAGGCTGCCTCTCTCTCTCTCTCTCTCTGCAATTCCCAAACGACTCTGTATCAGTTTTCTCTTGCCCTTCACCAACAAATCCTCTCTCGGCAAATGAACTACACGGCACAATATTTCCATTGGATTGGTTTATCATAAGAGAAAGCCATCTGCTAGTTATATACCTACGCCTCTAAGTTTACATAATTGTAATTATTTATCTGCATCAGGCCGAAGCCTCCTGTTCAGTCCTTCCTAATATAAACTTCAAAGAAGAGGTTTGTTTACAACTTGGCATCAGATGGCAAATTAAGTGATTTTTCATGACCTTTTCAACACTTAAGTGGAAACACATGTGCTGGCTTCAAACTACGGAATAACTTTCTTCCGTTAATGTCTTTAACAAGGATAAAGAGCCAGACTGTGAGACCCTAGAAAGTAAAATGCAAATAAAACGTGAAATAACACATTTGCAACGTCTACCAAATATCCGACCATAAATTCTCAACAATGCAAACCGATAGTGAAAAGCTAAGGTCATTTTCACACATGTGCTCAGACTCACTCCCAAATGGGAGCTCCCTGCACTCCCGGACTGTACAGTTAGAGGTGAGAAGAGAAAGAGCGAGAAAGTGAGAGAGTTTCTATAAAGGATACCCTTAATGCATAATGCTTCAGTTGCAATCCATATGCTCTGCTTTCCAGACTCTCCTCAACATCCGAGAAAGAGAAAGATACAAGGAGAAGGAAGGAGGAAAGCATAATAGTTTGTGCTTAGTTGCCTCTACATCCTAAAACAGAAATCGACGCCAACTAAAATTGGCCGGTGGCGCCGGCGAGCCTAAACATTTATGGGCTTTATGCCGTCCAATCAGCAACAAAAATCCGTAGTTGGAGAAGTAATTTTAAAATTTGCCAACATTTCCTAATCGATATAAAAACCATTCGTTCTTTTTAAAAAAAATTGTGATGAGAAATTGGATCGTTTAATTCTTTTTGTAGTAATCATTTCAGCATTTAAATCTATTATTAATTGCAAAATATTTGTCGCATGTAAACTGAAATTGCACAATGAAAAGCTAATGCAGTGCATTGGTAAATATTTAAACACCTGATACCGCAATTTTTCGAATTTCTTGATATCGCATACATACATAAAATAGATTTGCCTACCAATGGCTGTAGTATTTTCCAGCATTTAAAAAAAGTTATGAAAATGTAAACAGCAAATAAAATATTCAACATTATAAGACAGAGTGACCTAACGTAGCTGTAGACAACTAAACATGTGAAAGTATTATGTT
>JAAAYG020031083.1:0-15386 GCA_009936455.2 Tomocerus minor
CATACCTACCATATTGAAGTCAAACAACCTCCTCACATGTTCTTTTCCTAGCTTTACTTACGTACAACCTAGAAAAGCTAGCTAATCACACTCTACAAAATAGAACACTAATACAAATACAACTTTATGAATACACTTTGTTAGGTTTTCTTAGGATTTTCCTCTGTTTGAGTTTTTTAATTTCCTATATACAGGAGGGAGGATATGTATTGTTTGTGTGTGTACAAGATATTCTTGCCTCTTCTCACCTTTATTTTACCTGAATCTACAGAAAGTAACCTTCTGAATTTTATTGTTTCTACTGTGCCTTGCCTTCCATATCTGTAATCATGTTCTGTTGTTTCTAGTCTGGTTTGCTTTGTAATTCCACTCTTCTATATATAATGTCTGTATCTATATCTCATGTTGTTTCGTCAGTGATAACGAAGGCATGTCTTTCTCCTCTCATTTTATTACCTCAAATACAAGTGAACATGTAAGAAGGACAGATAACTCGGAGGAGATAAAAAAAATCTCCCTGCTCTAAGAACCTATGGGTAGGTAAGTGAAGGGAAAAGGGAAAATGGATTACTACATAGTTGGACTGGAAGATGTACTGGAAGAGTTGTTATTGTGAGAAAATCTCATTGCATGCATGTAGCACATGTATCTGTGTGGGATGTTTGTAGATATTCTCCAGCTTTTATATCTCTTTGAGCTGAAGGAGTGAAAGCGTAATCTTTATAGGACAAAATGTCAACGGAGGGATTTGGAATGCTCTCTTAATTTATTATTGTAACACTAACACAGAGACACAATGTACATACATACCTAATATCTTTCTTCTAAACCTCACTAACTAGCTTAAAAGGAAACTGTGTGGTGGATGCATGCATGCCATCCCTTTTCAAACACTCTCCTTCTCTCTCTCTCTCTCTCTCTCTCCTCTAAAGTAATAATAATAACTAAGGACCCCAGTTTTTATTTTGTTCCTATTTTCCCTAACAAGAATTCGGATAAGCTGTAAAACTCCTAACTGGCTAACATAAAAGAACATTGGGAAAACAAAAGGGAAGGTGATTGTAAAATGGGATAAGTAATAACTCAAGAGAAAACAAGACACGACAAGACAGTGTCAATTCTATTAAGAAATGTTCAGAGTGACTAATAAAGGATTTTTAGACTCTTTGCCTTATAAATAGTTGAAGCTCTGAATTATTTATCCTCGGAAGAGCAAGAACATGACCAAAGTAGTTGGAAATATTAAAGAGCCAGTCAATTCCATTCAATTCAACTCTTGGTTGACTAGATACAAGTTATTAGAGAGGGAGCTATTCTTTTTACCTGTCTCTTCATTTTAAGGCTATTCAATGGCATGACAGGGACATTGGCAAAAGAATAAAACTATGGGTTAGCCTATAGACAGAAGAGTAGCTAGGAGTGAACAGAGATATAAAAAAGGGAGAAAAAAACGAAAATAGTGTGTTAGAATAATGATGATCAGATTAGGTTTTGGTTGAGAGTTGAGTTGAGTAAATTCAGTTTGTGGCTATCGATGCTCTGCTTGTGGTTTTCAGGCTAATTGAATGGGCTGGCTCAAACTCTTGCTTGGGCTTTCCCTTACGGCCACAGACTAACATTAGCTATAGCTCCAAACTATACTTATCACCTTTTGATGTTATTTCTCTCTCTCTCTCTCTCTCTCTCTCCGTTCTACATGCATCGAGAGAGAGAGAATTCACGTCCGCATGTAGAGCAGTTGTATGTAGATAGGAGAGAGATAGCACACCCAAAATACATACACACCTTAACTCACAATTCAATGCTCAAAATCAACGTAAACTAACTAACTACCTACACACATAAACAAAACATAACAAACCTGCTAACTGCCATTAGTATAATTCTCAATATAAACTGCCTGAGCACCCATACTAATCTCAACTATGCATCAATCTATAGTAAACAAGGAACATAATAAGGGGATCTCTAAACTATGGGCACACTTACACTTACACACAAACAACATTACATTACACTTACACTCTTTCATATCTACAATTCATTCTGTTATATCTCTCTCTCTCTGTCTCTCTCTGTACTCTGTATGACTGAGAGTTGATTTGGTTCTTACCTTCGGCATCCATTTACCTTCTTAGTTAGTCATTTGATTGGCCTCTTATAAATACAGATAATTGCACAGATTTCAACTAATGGCTATGTTCCCATCAACTCAAATAACATTTTCCATTCTACACAACAGACAGAGCAGTTCTATTGATATTAAGTATAGGCATTTGCTATTTTATTGGTTGTATATGTAAATATGTATAGTCCGGTACTGCCCGCAGCTCCTCTACTCACTCATCAAATAAAAATCAACTTAGACAAATAGCTACCCCTTAAATATTACATTCATCTCATACTAAATACATAGACAACTGTTAATATTTGCCACATCAGTATGCATTCCTACCGCTCTCATCCTTTCCTCTCTTTCGCCACAGAATGAAATGGGGATGGTCAGTCAGCACATTTTATACTCGCTTTGCATTCCGTTCGTCATAGATCAACTTGTTGTTGTATGTAGCTTATTATATTTAGTAGGTAACTACAGGGTTAAACCTTACAATTAGACACCGTACATATTTAATTCACAGGTTTAGCACTCTGCTCCATTATTTCCATCTCTGTAGATTCTCCCTCTAACCCTATGTGCTTATAGCTAGGAATAAATGAGCATAGGGTGGCTGTGCTGCATTAAATCATCTCTGCAAATTATATTAAATAATGTGGACGCACTTTTAACTACCTATCTAGTATCTAGAGTGGCTATTTTTTCTAGTTTTCTCCATATCCCATGCATAGGGGATAATACTGCGTTCTAGTATCTCCCTGTATCCGTTGTGTTCTGTAATAGGGATAACGTATGTATCGCAAAGAGGCACAAAGCCATCTTTTGCTCTTTTAATTACGGAATTATGGCTTGGTGAACATTTTGCAAAAAATAAGCAGCCGCGTCTCTTGTGCAGTAGCTATATGCTTATTAAATAGTTATTCATGATGCAATATGCCTACCTACTACGACTACTCTGTATATAAATAGTTGTTAGAACCATTCTGGTAAATCCACCTTGGCTACCCTTCGTTTGCTCTATTTTTCTACATGCACAGCACATAACCGAGCAACAAGCAACTAACACATGTCGTCCTCATACAAACAGAAAACTATTTCATACAGATACCTTCCTACATATAATATCCCATTATTTTATTAATGTTAAATGTAACATTATAATATTTCTTCTGTTAGTTTCCAACTTCAATTTACTAGACTCTGCATTCATAATATAAGTATTTGATGGAGAGTCAGGGTAATTTTCTATATTATTATTATGAGCTACTACAAGTTAATATCTAGCTAGCCATTAGTTCTCTCTGGACATTAAAGTCTAGTTGCCAAATGTAGTTATATATCTATTCCAGTTCTATTGAGTATTACACACTCTCCGACTCCTCTGCACTATTTCATTGTTTTACCCTGATATCCTTAACATAGCAATATCCGTAATAGAAATCCTATTTCGATATTTCATGTAGACAGAAGTGAGTATAGAGGGAATAAAGAGAGGAGCTTTGAACATTTAGACTTAAATGAAATGAATTTTCGCTGACGATAACTAACTTTGTTTACTGTATCCATTCCAAAGTAAGTGGTAGTTGATTTTGATAGCACAGCGGGACATGGTCGTAGTTGTACATTCTCAATTCGACCAACTAACTACCTAAATAAGTAGCAATGTATAGAAAACTGACTCATTTCTTATGGCGGTCACTCGGGCGTGCAATGGGAATTTTTAACTCGTCTGCTACGTCCTATGCAAATTCTACGATGAAAATCCAACCTCATACACAAACACTCCTACTATACGTACATTTTTCCTTTTGACATGTACACATCACAAGAAATATTTCTCTCAATGTAAATTCCACTTTTTTTTTCAAGACCTACATGGGCAATGCATACACACATACAAAGTCTGAGGAATGTCTAATTTCTTTATAGTATTTTATTTAAATCTTTTTTTGCTAGACTTAGATCAGAACGGAAAGTAAGCTGGTGGCTTGGACTATTTTCGTCAGTTCTCAATTTCCCACTTCCACTCTAAGCAATGTCCTCGGAGCATTGTGGCTAATAAAATTACATACTTATAAAAAAGAGCAGGCCAGATGCGACGCGGGGTTAACTGTGAAGGAAAAGCATTTGAGCTACTACTATGCTGTGGAAAAGCAAGTCAAACCACTTCGGAGCGAAATCAGCTCTGCATTTTTTTTCTGACTCACGGAAGCAACTGTTAACAACGAAACGAAGTTAGACCATGTCAACCGAATAGCCTTTTAGTTTTGGGAACTACTTACTGTTACTCGTCTCCTCACTTTTCTCCTGTGTATATATGGGCATTGGGCTCTGTACGCTACGCAGTAGTTCATTTGATTCTGATTCTTAATAATTCAAATGTTGCTCAATTACTGGAAAACACGCAATGAATATACATGAATGTGTACCCAGGCCTTAGTCTGGTCGAGAATCCAGTGTAAAGCATTACATTAGCTACCTACTAAGTGTATAATACTGTTTAATATGTATTTCCCTTAATTTCCCTACTTTTCCACTCTTAAATCCTCTATAGATGTTATATAAAGCTATGTGTCTTTATATACTATAGCTATACATATAAATATAACTATATGAGTATGACTTTGTGGACTATTTATGGAAGCTTATGGAAATGTTGAAAGTAATTTCGTGAATGTCTTGACTTGAGTCCGTCTGACCTGGCTCTAAATGCCTTCTCATTCTGACTTATTCACAAACAAGTCCATTTCGGTTCATTCCTATTAAGTACAAAGAGCTGTCTACCAATGTTTCTACTTATGAGAACGTAAATGAACTTATTGTTAGTCAACTGCTGAGCAAACATATTAAAAGTGTAGGTGCATATCTTTTTTTATTTTCTTAGTCTGCAAGTTGCGACTAAACCGGAATACTTTTTTTTCTCTTCTAATGCCATGCCACACTTCATATGAATTCAGACTTGGCTCTATTTACTTTTACATAATCAAACTAACTCTCTTTGCCCTTTTAGCTCGGCTCTTTTCTTTTCCGTCTTCTAAAGAAAATTCTAAATACCTAATTCTCGCAGACATAGTGTGCATTTTTGATAAGAAATCATTGGAGAGTTGAACATTGGACTTTTCCTATTATACTATGATAAATAGCACCCTGTTTTACCAGGGGGAATTACATAGTCAAATTTATACTCTCTGCACCAGCATCAGTGTGAACAGTCACTATTTTATATCCCTTTTGAGTTAAGACTTGCCATTTTACACATCCATTACTGTGCAATCTGTTGTGCAGTACATTTCAGAATCTCTCTCACTATTCCACAACATGATGTATTATTTATTTGACTTTGTGGAAGTGAGCTCAGCTGGACACTACAGCCAATTCTCCACAGACAACTACAATATTGCAGTACTTAAAATTATTACAAAACATAAAATATACATAATAGCAATGTTACCGAACGTATACATTTTAAGCAACTTATATATATACTTTATATATATACTTAAAATCTGTTCAGGAACCACTATGAGTCATCATCATCTCTGTATTTTTCCTTGTTTTCTACAATTAAATTGAAAATTATTAATTGAAGAAACGAATAATTTATGTAGCTAATTTCCCTGTTAAAAAAACTATTGTTTTCTGTTATTTTCCGTTAGAAAGTACATAGGTTACTATTTCATTTTGGTTTGGAATGAAAAGAATTGGGCTAATCCAAATATTAAGCCCACATGTATGTGTCGCAAAATTAATTATGAGAAATATTAAGGTATTATTGGTTGGATTGGAGGAGTATACTTTGATGTGGTAGGAATGGGGTAGTAAATATTTAGCAAAACAAATGGCTGTACCATAAATGTAATCGTTGAAGAAAAGTTAACAAAGTTTTGCGAAGGAAGTGAGTCAAGTGAAGTCAAGGTTTTTTAAAAGTTGCCTTGACTTGAGTGAAAAAGTCGAGTCTCTAGTATTTCTTCGATTGAGCGAGCTAGAGAGTCAGGAGCATAAAAATATGAGATATAAAAATAATGTTTAGTGATGGTAAGAGAGGAGTGCGGAGGCTAAAGACTCAAATCCTCGTACCTACAGCTAACTCTCTGCTAATGTATCACTATCCAAAGAGTGCAGAGTTAAGCGTCCAAAGTGGTAATGGACTCCTTTTCGTGCTTTTAAGAAGAAGAAGAAGGATATATAGAGACAGTATAAGGCTCTGTATAGTTGTAAACTGGCTTTTGGCTTCACGTGGAATTATTATACAATGAGATATATAGAGCCAGAGCTTCCGACAAAATCAATCCACTGTGAAAGAACAAGACTTTACATCATTTTTCGTCAAATTTAACTTCTCGCTTCGTAGGCTCACAGACGTAATTATAATCATCAACACACTGACCACTACTTACTATAATATACTATCTCAACAGCAAAGAAGCATAATCCCTTTATATATAATAAATCCTTATATATGATTATAAAAGTTACTTATATAGAGAGAGAGAGACACTCATTATAAGGATATAATATAAGTAGCTTTGGGCAAATAATATATCTTATAAATATAAAAATGAAGCTTATTAAAGGCAAAGGTCTTATTTAAGTATACACAGAGAGAGATATATTTTCTTCTGTGAATTGAATGCTGAGTTCTCTTGCGATAATTGATGTTGGTGATTTTTGTAGATTTTTTATTTCGTTGTGGCCTTAGCCTCCATTCCATTTCAATCGAATCGAATCCTGCTGTGCAGCCACACTACAGTGAATTAATGTCTATTCTTTAGTTCTCGCCTTATTTGTATTTCACACTAGAATTCTCTGTACCTATATGTACATGACTATGAGTACAGGCTGTAGAACTGGGATTAAAATCATTATCATGTAGGGTAGGGTGATGAGAATATTTAGAGTAGCTGACTGAATCGGAATGTCCTGTAATTAACAATGTATATACATAGCGATAGAAAACTGAAATACATACATAGGCGAGCATTAAATTTTATGTTTGTTCATTTAAAGCAATTAAGTCCAAAGAAAATCCAGAGATTTCTTTTTGCCCTGCTCTAACTCTCTGCCATTTTCTTCTAATGACTTTTCCTCGACTCATTCACTGAGCAAGAGCACAAATGTAGTTGAGCAGTTGAGCCTCTCTTTTATAGAGCAATGTTTTAGAAAAATAGAATTTCCAACATGCTCATACATTGAACGACGTAGTTTTGCTGCTAAAAAAATAGCTAGGCACTAGTGTGCTGTTAATAAAATCATATTACGTAGTTGATAGGTACTCTGTTATTAGGTGATGTTGTTGGCTGTGTTTTTGGCAGATGAATCTCGTATCTAGCACTCAGATCAAATAAAATAAACATCACAGTAACTCACAAACTACATTTTTCTAACCACCATGAACAAAACTAAGAATAAATGTAGCATTACTTCCATACCTCCATTTCCACTTACCTACAGTATCTTTCCAATTACAATTATCAAAACAAGCACAAAGGCATTATCCCATACTAAATATACCATTACAGATATCACGTAGGCAAGTTACACACGTACTACTCCTAATCCCAGACTTACTTAAATGAGAAAATATAATTGAGGATCTAATTCCATGTCGGGTCATGGAATCAAATGGAATGCTACCACATTAAAATTCACACTGAACTGATCAAAGGGCATCCGATTTTCTTATCTCCTCAAACAGAAATAATTTAATTACCAAAATAACTGCTTATATTTCTTCCACTTATGATATCATCCCTTTTTCACTCTCAACACAATCTTATTCTATCCATAAAGCATCTTTTCAAAATTAGAATTTCTTATGAAAATGTTATTGATAGAATCCAAATAAAAATTCTAGATCAATATTTACAAATGGTCACGGCAGTTAATACAGATGCTAAATAATTTAAAGAATAAGCGAAATCAATGCAATCTGACAGTGAATTTCATTGATAGTTAGACATAGGGGTAAGAAAGAGTGTTGAATATTAAGGTAGAATGTATGGTATGTATAAGAATGTATGTAGAATTGAAGTAAATGAATGGATAGTGTTTGATAATTATATTCCATTCTTACATTTCCATTGGGTTGAATTAGGAAGAGAGTAGAGCAATGTTTAGTGGCAGACAAAAGAATGAATTGGCCAGGTAGATTAGACAGAGTAGACAAGGCAGTGGGATAGATAGATACAATCGGATCAAAGTAAATTGAGTAATTACTCATTACTACACATTCAAGAGATAATCATAATTAAATCAAGTCATGCAACTTTGTTTTGTTTACTCGCTCTAGTCTCGTCTTGTCTATGCAGCAGATATACAATATACTAAATCATATATACTTTTCATGTTAAAGACGAATGCATTTGGATATTATACTATAGTCTTTAGTTCTCTCTCTCTCTCTATAGTAGTAAATCTATTAAAACTGTAGTCCTTTCCATTGCAAAGTGCATTGTTAGAGTGTAGAATATTTGCAAAGGTCCCTTTCTCTCTGTTTTTCCTTGTTTGCCATGATATGTTATGTTGTGCCGAGGGATTATTACTCTTTACATCAATTTCCCTGGACATTATAAAAAGTGAGAAAGGTAAAGTTGAGCAGTGACCACGAAAGGAGGATTTATGAAATGAAAAAGGTTTAAGTTACACTCTTTATCTCATCTAAACATCATGCTCATGAATATGTACACGCATTTAAATACTACGTGTGTGTGTGTGTGTAGATAAAGATAGGGAAACAGGTGCATAGATTTATATGCTATAAACATTTTAATGATATTAAATATTATAGAGTTATTATATCCTCTAGCTTATTGTAAAGTTAGACATGAAATGCTGAGTGTAGCAGCCACATTTTTCGAGCATAAAAACAGTTTGGAAGGAAAGGTAGAGCGAAAAATTAAGTGAATAATATGCAATTTAGTTTTTACGAGTGCCACGAAAGGAAAAGACACGGCAGACGATTCGGAGCCGTCCCAATTTAACCTTTTTAATTCCATCCTTGTCCTTTTCTCCCTATAGCATGTTATGATGAGGATGATGAGAGTTGCATTATGAAACTCGCTCTAAAACTAAAGGGATATCACATCACTCTTTTTTTTTATTATGCATTGTGACTGAATGTATATAAAACTTAATGCATCATAAGTACTGTAGCTCTCAGAAGTGCAATGCATGGATTACAAGTTCATTGTGCATGTACGAGAATTTTTAATGGGAGAAAATGGACTTTGAGCGAGGACATGAACTGAACTGGAGAAACTGACCGAGCGAAACTGTTTTCTTTCTAATTAGAATTAGAGGAAGATATTTCTGACAATGCTAAATTACCTGTACAAGACACACTGCACATGCATACATAAATTAGTTAGCCATTCCATGTATTTGCAATTTTGCAATAATAAAAGTTGCGAAAACTTTTGGTTGGCAGGATTTCATGCGGGAATATAAGAGCTAGGAGCGGAACTATTACTCAACTCAACTTGCACAACTTCAGATACACAATGGGAATGTGACTATGCACACAACTTTTCGTATATTTAGCTAATGAAAAGGAGAGAGAGCTCTCAACGGCTACATAACTGCATTAATCCATTCCTGAGTAGTACAGAGAAGAGTTAAATAATAATAATCACAAGGTCAGCTCTTTCCTTAATCCTCCTCTTATCAGTTATTACAGGTAGTTTCAAACATTGCATAATCATAGGCTGAGCAATAGCAAGTCCTAATGTATTCTGCCAATAATGCAAGAATTATCTACACTAATGTCATAGATCAGCACTCAATTTACTGACTTAGTAGCCCAAACCAAATGAAATGAGATAAAAACAACTGAAATTAATGCACCAAACCACAAACGACAGTTCAATGTTCAGTTTCAAACGAGAAAAGACGCACGAGTCAAGAACTTCCTGTCTTCATTCTCACACTTAGTACCCGCCCTACTTTAATAGTACCCACATTTAATACCTATTAACTAATGTACATTACATGTAGCTTCACTTTACTCAACGAACTTACATTTTCCTATTAACTCCACACACTCACAATATCTCCACATCAAAAATACCAAAAGTCTCCACTGAAAAAAAAACCTTTTTTCCACAGAGGCTTTATTAGTTTTTTAATATTAATTTCTTATCTCTACTTTGAGCTCTTAATTTCATTTCCAGAAATAATACCAACCTACGCCTCCAAGCAAAATCCAAATAAAAATTGAAATTAAAGCTTTTAATCTGTGGCAGAATCGTTGCATTTCTTTTTCTCAATTCTTAGAAACCAGGGCTAAAAATGAGGAATACATAATAAGTACTGGACATAATGAGAGATCATTGGATTTATAAAGCAGCGCAATGACTGCCACTGATTTAATTACTGATTTTACTGAAAATTAAATTTGGGATATTGCGCACATTTTAAATAGGTACTTTTGAAAAACAATAGGAATGAGGAATTTTTAATTTTATCTATTGCCTAATCAAACAAAAGGTAAAAGAACCTACATATTTAAGAGGAGGATTTATATGGATACCCCTCTAATTATAAAAAGTCGGCAAATATGCATAATAAATGAGCTAATTGTAAAAAGCCGGGTTTTGGAATCACAAAAAAAGCTAAAGCTTCGGAAATTAATTTATAGTGAGCCTGTAAACATTTGTATAGTTTGCTCTAGTTTGGCTAAGCATGCTTCGTTGAAATTATCTAATGTGTTATAATTTGATTTGAATAATTCCCAGGGACTTAAGGCGGGCAAGGGATGGTATTAGTATGCTGACAGTAAAGTGAGTAAAAGGAAAGAGTTGTGGCTTTGTTGAATATGTTAGTATGATGTTTAAGGTAAGTTACAGTAAGTAAGGCTCGGCATGAAGTTACTATAGGGCCTTCCTCAGTTATTTCTGTCCATCAAGCATGCAAAATCTAATTTGGATTTTTGCAAGCATCCCATTAAATATGCAGAGGTTCTCGCCCCTTCCGCTAACTAATTCCATTTCAATGCATCAGCTACAACTTAAGTTAACTAGCTTGAAAAGAGCGAGGAGCTAGTAAAGCCATTCTAATATTAGGAGGCCAGAAAAGTCTTAGAGTTACCTCTCTACATGTACATACTTTGTAAACATTATATAATATTCATATTTCCATTATCTTTAAAGACAGGTCAGAGAGAGAGAGAGGGAAAATATTTTTGTTCGTGTAGTCTATACTATTGAAAATGATTATTAGCATAATGTATTATAATTCGGTAGAGTACCCCCAGAACAAAAAGCTCTATATATAAAAAAGTGTGATGATGATGGTCAATTCCTCTGTCTGTGGGCATTATTGCGTAGGAATTAAGTTTGCACACCTCTGAGTGTAAAAAATGTGTATTTGTTGTATAAAAAAGGTCGGTAGTGTAAATTAGCTCGTTATATAATGAAATGGGTTCTAGAATAGACAGGCTGTGTGTTAGCTCATCCTACAAGTTGAATAATCCAAGGGAAATAAATAACATTAGCCATGTCCCGTGAATATAAATGTATTGATAGAGCTTTTGATTAGTTTCTGATGAGTTTTCTATCTATGGTTGTTGTTGTGTATGTAGGTAGGTTAGGGCTCGTTTATTTATGTGTTTCAGCTCCTATCTCTCTCACACATTTGCCTACACAAGTATATTTACATGCATAAGTAATGCTACAACTCCTGGCCAACAACTTAATATTCTAGCGAACAGACGTTCTCTTATAGTTGTGTGTGTGTGTGTACGGAGAATTTTCTTGATTAAATTCAATGTATATATAACTAGTCTACTATAGACGCTTTCTTTGCGTCACTACTACTCCTCGTAGTTATTTACAATTATAACTAAAACCATAAGTCTTCGTCCGAATCGCATTTGTCTATCCTTTGGTTGTTGATGGGATTTTATTGTGTTTCCCTAGCTAAACAGGCAAAGAAGAAGAAGAGAAACTTTAGTAAAGAGTGGTCGGTGAATGTAGCGCAAGGGAAAGGAAAATGAGTTGCTGACAAGAGGATCGACTGCTCCTGAATAACTAATAAGACGAACTAATCTAGTTCATCCAGCCACAGCAGATTGATCAACAGTCAAATGAAGGAGATGGAGAGATGGATTGAATGTTTCTTTTGGGAGTGGTGCTCATACTAACACTAACTATATGCATAAAAGCTGCTCTTTTAAATCTAGACGTAATTTTATATTCTATTATTGCTATTAAATAAACAAGGCTTGGCTTGTCATTATATTTCACCCAACTAGTAAATACACATCCTCTGTCCAACTAACTTCTAGCCTCATCTCCACTCTCTTCACATTACAATATTATTATCAAGATGAATTGTACAGCTCAAGTACACCTTGACTATCTTTTCTCTTGTGCTGATGAGACAGAGTCATCCAATTATGTTCCATAATTAGGAGGACAGAAATCAAACTCACAATAAAGCAGCTCCATCCTATTTTCTCAACTCTTATTTATACTCTCCTACTCAGTCTCACTCTGAATGTTTTTCTGGAAAAAGATGGGAGTTGTCCCGAAATATTCTTGTCTTGTGTTCAGAGTGAAGAAGTGGATAAGAGTCCAAGTCCCTTGTCCAGGGCATGAGCTAAACAAGAAATTAGATTCTTCTTTTAGAGAAATATATCTATATGACACTGTAGTCTGTAGTCTTAATATATAAGGTTGATATATCCAAAGATGCCACTCCAGTCCAAATCAGGTCAGAGAGAGAGAGAGGAAGGAGATGGGAGAAAGAGATAGAGAGTGAGTTGAAGATAAGTCACAGGCGAGGGACTGCCAAAGCACGACACTGCCTCATCCATCTCCTCACACTACACATCACATATTCATACCTAGATATAAAGTCACATAGCCCTTAACTTACTATAATAGAGCATAGCTATATATAAATTGTCAACCTGAAATATATTTCTTTGCATGAAAAACTATTAGAGAGATCCTTGTCCACTTGTTACGTTACATTAACTTAAGTTACCTAATGCTAGATCACATTAGAATTTAAAATAGGCTAAGGGGACCTGAGCCCTTTCTTATATCCCAATATTACTTTATTTATATCCATAACATTTATCTATGTAGCTAACTCTAAGATTAATACGTACTCCTTGTGGACTATTATGTTTTGTCATGATAGGGAGAATCTTCTTGTCCAGCATCAAACTCCCTTGCATCTTCTATCTTAAGAACATTTCCAATCTGCAGCTACGTAAGAATGTATTGTAGCATGAGCTAACTTTAAACTAATACGAATGCATTTCCTTTTTTTTTTGACTATATTTATATGAGCACTTGTATAAATGGATATAATATAGTTATAGTGGAGCGAGGATGAGACTTTTCCCATCTTGTTCTCCTGTCCTGCCAACCAAGGCAATGCACTGTGTGTCGTGTAACTGCCATCATTCCCGTTTCTCGCCTGACTTATGATTGTCCCATCTCGTTAAAACTTTACCTTGCATTCTATTCTTTTTCATTGCATTTGGATTTCGTTTTTTTTTCTTTCTCTCTCTCTCTCTCTCAACTCTGACTGTACGTGTGTCGTGTCTGGTGGATGGATGCATGGTGACTTCTATCTCTCTCCGTGTGAGTGAGGAAAGGAAAGGGTAGGCTAACTGTATCCTTGTCAAATAAGTGACCCTAAATTTTATACCTTGGGGACAATAACACTGACTTCATTCTCTGACTCTACTCAGCTTCACTTGATTGATTATGGCGACTTGATTTTCCCTGTCCAGCCGAGCATTTCCTACTTTTCTCAAATAATAAAGACTACTCATAATAATAACATCCCTCCCTTTGCTTTATCACTACTTTTTGAAATTTATTTTTTAACCTAAAATTAAAATAAATTAAAGCAAATTATTATCCTTTTTACTCCTCACATGAAAAAATTATTCATTCGTAAATATAAATCAGCTTCTCCTAGCAGATGAGTCTGCTGAGTTGGAAATAAAATGTTTGAGTTTAAGCATTTGAGTTACGCATGCTAATTAAAATTATTTTGTGAATACAACAATGGAAATAGCAATAGTTAAATACTGCTGAAGAGACTTGGTTGTTTTTAGTGTGTAAAAAGTGTGTTGAATGGGAATGGTGTATTGTGGGGAAGAAAGTGTACTAATAATAAGTAGATAGAGTTGTGTTGTTGTTGTGTAGGTATAGGTAGGTAGGTAGAGAGAGACGAGGGAAAAGAGTCTCATAAAGTTGTCAAGTGGCTAAGCGATTAGCCAATGAGTTCTGCAACAAGTTCAGTAGTAATAAATGATAAGGAGAAGTAATGTCAAATGTAATGTAGGCACACAGGTCTCGTCTGGTGTGGAGTGAGACCTTGTTGACGAGAATTTGAGCTAAATACCCTGGGACTGAAATCAAGTCCACTTTATGTTATGTACAGTCGTGGAGTTGACATCATGGCCTAGGCTGCTGTCCTGTCTCACTCACGATCACTCACACAGCTCAACTCTTCTATCACTCGCACTCACTCTTCTTTGATATTGCATTGTATATAGCATAGTAATAGATTTCTATGTCTATAGTGTAGATATGTAAATATTTATGCAAGGAACATGTGCATGCATGCTCTGAGTGAGGAGAGAGAGAGAGAGAGAGAAATAAATTTACGCATGTTACGTAGAGGAAAGAAAAGTTTATCGAGACTGCTATTCCCTCAAGAAAAATATCGATACTATATCAGTTACAAGATACTACATATAGATAGAGATGCAGAAGTAGATGGCTAAGTAGTAATAATAAGTTTACATCTCGTATTTGTTTTTTTCTACTCTGTCTCTTGTTCATGATATCCAATTCAACTGCTAATACTCGACTGAATTGAACCTAACTACCTAGCTCTGGACTCTTCAAGGATTTTTATGCAAAGAGGACAGGTTTTCGAACCAAAATTCATATTTCTTGAGGGCGACAATTTTTTGCTGCCTCTCTGACTGTTTAGGGGTGGTCGGGACGACGTTCCTATATTAACATTCACTCTACTACTACAATACAATTCTTCGACTGTATTATTATGTAGCGGTACGCTACATTATGGTTTTGCCTTGAAGTTCTGTCTGTGTATGTATGTATGTATGTATCTATGTATGTATCTATGTATGTATGTATCTATCTGAGCCCATTTTTTTCATACTTGCAGTCAACTTTTTTGAATTCTGTTTTCAGTATTACGTCATATGACCTCTCAATAAGAAAACCCAGAAAAATGGTCCAAATCGCCCCACCCCCTGCACCCCCTACCCCGCCCA
>JAAAYG020031116.1:0-11559 GCA_009936455.2 Tomocerus minor
CAAGTTGTTATGTTTTATTAGTGGAAGCAGCGGTTTAGCCTTTTAGCCATTGCAGATATCGTATTTATTATACGTACGTACAGCATTCTCTCTTTCCTCACCACACTACACATCTTCTGTTGCGTACTAATGAAACCACAGCACTTGAAATGATCTCTTAATACTTTCTGGAGGCATCTGCTTTATAGTTTGACTTAGGATTATATCAGGGAAGCTCTAATACTTAATACATTCCTTATTGTAACTATCTGTGTCAGTGTTCACTTGACTTACTTTAAACTTTGTTTGTTTTTCTCACTTGCACTTTTCAAACAAAATGACAGGAAGGAGTAGGCAAGGGCCATTAATTTAAAACGCTCTTACAATTCTTCATAACCAAAATATTGCCATACATTCCCGTTTTACGTCAAAATGTAATTGTTTCCGCAGATGAAGATAAACAGAGGTTATACTAGTATTTTCTGTCTATACACAAGAGAATCTGTTTCAAACAAACATAAACAGGAAAGAAAATATTTTCACATATGTACTTTTAACAGAATGTTGAAAAGTTAACTTCATAGAGTTGTTTGAAGTTAATGTATTAGCTCAAGGATTGATATTATGATTTTACGAATGAAATATTTTGCCTTTTTTCTTATATATGTAGAATATTGCACCATATATATGTGTATATTTTTGTGGAAACTTGAGCTAACAAAAACATTGGCTTGTTTACTTTTTTCCGACGCAGAGTGAATTACTTGTGTGATAACTACTTCCTAACTTAATTGGCTTTTATTTTTGGTAAGTGTTTCTAATTTCTATTAATAACTTAGAATTTCATGCCTTTCATGTTTGTAGAGTTAATTAGAAATGAGAAACTACAATGGATATGACATTTATTAGTTTATTATTTTTATTACATGACTTGACATTTTATATATATATAGAGGTTATGAATCGTCCATGGATGTTCAGCAACCCGCCAGGTTGTGGACCAGCCCCCGCATTACAAAATATAACTATGGCTTCAACAGCAGCTCAACGAACCAGAGCCAATTTAGTTAATGGTGGTGGAAACGGAGCATTGTCAGTGTAAGTCCATCCAATCACATTTCTTATTTAGTCAATTCCTCTCTTTTCCTCCACAATATCAGCTCATTTATTATTTAGTGCTCTCTTAACTCGACTGCGTACATTGAGCTGTCAACTTGGAGAACATTTTGAATTATGCAAGTCATAAAGCAATTGCTGTACTGCTCCAGAAATGCATTATGCAATTATGCAAACAGATTTTGCTCCAACAACAAAAACAACTGAAGCAATTATCTGGATTTTAATTATACAGGGGGAATAATATGTTTACAAACGTTGGTGACGTTAATAGGCAATGCAGAAAGCAATGAACTTTCCAATAACACATAATATTCATGCAAGAGAAAGTTATTCCCCGATAGTTCAATTCAAAAAAGGAGGAGCATAAATTGGGAATAAATATTAAGGAGCTCTGTCACTTGTGCTGCTACTAGTAAATACATTCTCTGATGATCCTTGGTATGTAAATGGTGTTGAAAAATCTGGGTGCATTCCATTCTGAATCCTACATTTCTTTTTTGCACAGAATTTCTTTCTAGGTAGATAGCATGTCATGTCTCATTCTCAATATAATATAATTTGTGTAAGAGCTTTTTGGATGGATTCCCCTGCCAAAACTTAAACTGTGCCATGAATTTCACATTTTTTCGAGGAATGACTTATACAGGATTTCTTATATCTTGCTATAATATTTTCCTGAATGTTTACATAGAAATTGTGGTGAGAGAGTATGGACGAGGGCGTAGGAAACTGTCATTTCTTATAATCTGTTGATAGTTTTCCAATTCCATTTTTGATTTACTTTATTGGTTGTGCCATGTGAAAGAGAGCTCGTAGCTGAAACTGCCGTGACATGGAATGCTATTTCTTGCTGGCCATTTCTTGAACATGGCATTGCTCGATCTTTGGAATTCCAAGGGATATAATATATTGAGGCTATGCTATGCAGTTATTGAAGTGGAAATGACACAACATTGGAAAATAATGGACAGTTCAATGTAGCTCGCCTCCATTAGTCAAGCACAATAAACCTTCCTTTTCGATTAGTTTTCGCTATTAATATCTTAGAGATGAAGGCTCCTTCATTTTCAGCCAATATATAATAATATCCGAAGAAAATATGTTGGATTTCTCTTTAACCTTTTCAGGTTTTTATAGTTCTGATAAAGTTCCGCTTTTTGATTAGAACGGGGATGCAAGTAGTTGATGGATTGAATTTATGTCTATTTTGTTTTTCTATTGATTTTTCCTACAGAACTGGCACAGGGTGCGATATAATGAGCCAGATTCATGAGATCAGCGAAGGATTATACCTTTGCGGAGCCAGAGCTGTGAAAATCAACAAACTAAGAGAACTCGGTATAACTGCTATCTTCAATGTGACTATTGAACTTCCGAATCTCCTTATTGATCAAGTAAGTTCAAGCTTCTCTGTCTATCATCAAAACAGGATTCTTTATGCTCAAATACTTAATGAATGTTGTTTACATTTATACTTTGTTAATTTTTGAATACTGTCTGGTTTGTGTGATATCAATATCGGCTCTTCTTATGTCTATTATCTCTTAAAAGGCCATGTTAAAAATACTTTTTTGCTACATACGCACGATTAAGCAAAGGAAGTTGGGCTATTATTTTCTATTCTCCTCTAAATAGCGATTACGAAGAAAATAGATAGGTATAGAGTAGTGTGAATGAAGGTGAAATATAATAGGAGTAAGGTAAGAAGCCTGTCCCCTTTCTCTTGATCAGCACTTTGATTATTCTTTCTGGCTTGTCTTCTCTATGTAAAATATCACTTTGCATATAAATGGCTTTTTGGATAGCTTTCAAGATGAGACATCACAACATTCTCACATCTCGTAAAAATTAGTTTAAGCCATTCATTCTATACGCTGTAACTTACATATACACACACATAACTATCCTGTTGTCCCATCTGCATCTCTCTCTAGCTATCTCTCTATCTACTTAAATGTACTCTGTATGCTGCTCTGTATGTGTATAGCTTCATTCTTTTGAGAGTGCGTTTAGTATATGTATAAAAAGACACGGAGCATCCTTGAGTTACTTAATACTGTTAGTTGTAGCAGAGTAATGTTTGGCATTTTGTACTACGGACGACTACGACTACAAAAGTACATATCACTCTACTAAATACGTTTTCTTTTATAATTATTTTCATATGCTTAGCATAAGTGATATAAGTCACATTGGAATGTCAAGTGTTTATAACGGGCAATAAACACATGGAGGGAGGCAAAGTCACTTGCTTTCCAAATCAAAAATATTTGTCCGAGTAGATTGCCAAGTAGCGATGATTTCATCTCTCTCTCTCTCACCAAATACTTCTAATGTATATCATTGCATATAACTGTTATAATTATAGAATTTGTAGAAACTTAAATTAAAATGATATGATTGGTTTGAAAAACATTTTTTTTCTCTTGAGCTACTAGAGAGCTATAACCACTAACCACTAATCATCAGTTTTTGCATTACACAACAATTTTATTGTCCATGTCATAATTTATAATGTTGTAATTTAATACAGAGAGATAATGATGATATATTGATTTAAACTATAATAAGGATCACATAGCAGTGTCAAGTGTCAAAAATAAGTTGGGAAATAAATGTGGAGCCGCCATACATAGCATGCAGGGTCATTTGTAATTATAAACATTAGATGAGTTGCTTAATAGTTTCTATTATTGTTGTAGTGAACATGATTAGTAAGTTGTTGAAGAGATAGAAAAACATGTTAGTAAATATTGATAAGAAACTGCTGCGTTTTAAAAAGTAGCATTCTTAACGATAGGTCACGAATTCCTATCCAAAATAAGCAACCTACTTATATTCCCTTAAAAATATCAACAGAACTAGTGAACAAATGAAAAGAGGCAGAATATTTACCTAGTTTTTTGTACAGTGAATTCTTGAGCTAAAATTGGACTGAAACGGAATTGTGACAGAAGAGTATATGGAAGTGCAGAGAGAGAGAGAGAGAGAGAGAGAGGCAGGAGAGAAGAATTGCGTCTCATAGAGAGATGCCTATTTATAGGGTATAAAAACTATGTCTATGTACATATTGTAGTAGTGTGTAGTAGGGATTTATTTGTATGTAAGCCAAAGGATGAACGAACGGGATCGGGTTTTTTAATTAAATCCATCCGTATTGCCAAGTTCCGCATACTAGTGTGCGCTATAGAAAGATTAGTCAAAAGTAAACATCATAAAATAAACAAAAACAGTTTATCTGACGACTGACGACGCTAGTGGTAAATGGGTGACGAATTTCTTTTCTCGTCGACAACTAATACTTACATGGGCATAGAACAATAAAGACAGAGTCAATTAACTTGTAACTCTTCTACAGAGAAAGAATCTTGTTTGGCATCTAAACGTTCTAGTAGTAGAGGCAGAAAGTCAAAAGAGCAGTGTTCCAATTTTGCGATTTGCTTATCACATCTTCTTAAAAGAGTATACAGATCGTAAACAAAATGATTGAGATGATTCAGGTTTTCCTTGTCATGTTACAGTATTGCAGTATTGATGATAATCCTTGTTATTAGTTGTAAATCCAATTTCGTATTTACACAGTCGATGAATTTTGGCCTTGAGCTCAGTTGAATCGAAAGAAACAAACTATTGCATTGTAAATAGATATGGAATGTATGAGTGCTATCTGTGTTCATAGAAAAGTGTCGTGTTGATAAATAATATATTTTTTTCAGTTCATAGTTCATTGCTTAACTAGAGCTAAAGTATTTTTCTCTTGTGTCTGTAGGTGGAGTATGTAAAAATTAATATTGAAGATTCGCCTTATGCCAACTTGGCCTATTACTTTGACAAAGTAGCTGACAAAGTGGAAGAAGTGCGGCGAAAAGGAGGAAAGAGTCTGATTCATTGCGTTGCTGGTGTCTCCCGCTCGGCATCACTCTGTATCGCCTATCTGATAAAACACAAACGAATGTCTCTAAGAAAGGCTTATCAACATGTCAAGGTATGCTAACCTTAGATCAAGCATAACATTATTTACTACCAACTCCTCTGCCCAATCAATGCACACTAACACACATTAGCTCTACGCAGATGACGAAATCTATTTTCAGAGTCCGACTATTCAAGTGTGAAGTTTAGTGCACAATAAAAATTTCCTTAGCTCTTATTATTCCCAAATTTCCTTTGTTTCTTCGTTTTTTGCAATGGGGGACGACTTTCAGTTGGGAGAATAACATCTTTGTTTACTCTCCATCATGTCATCCTTTTAAAATTCATGCTAAAAGGTAACAGTGAGACTAATTGCAAGAAATTAACTTGCCTTTCACGATTTCCTACTCACTCACTCAATAGCTCTGTTGTTAAGCTTTGCAAAAATTCCACGTTTAAGTACGCTGAAGACATTAAGTTATGGCTCTAGACAAGCCTTCTTCTTGCTGGAAACATAAAAAAGCTTTATTTAGCTACAGAAGAGTGCATCGTAGGACAAATGACGCTATTTTTATTAGCCAACTAAAAAACTCTTAAGTCTTATCCTTTCCACATTGAAGTGCTAAGAAAACTTTTAACTCTTTCTCACTTTACTCTAAATAGCTCTCTGCACATTGATATTTCCCATAGCAGTAGAATATTACCTCCACTTCAGTCCACCCTCCATTTAAAAAACTTGTAAATCCTTTTTTACTACACTTCTTTAGCGTAAATCTCTTTCTCAGACACTTTTCATCTTTTACTTGACAAAAATCTTCCTCTTCTATAGGTAACAATAGAATAAAACGTAGGAGTTTTAGTATTTTAGATTTTAACGGCATATCTTTGAGTACATACATGAAATGATGTGAAATTCTAAATTAGACAAAATGCAAATAGCGAAGCCCCAGATTTTTTATTGTTTCCCAATTGTTAATATTTTGATTATCGCTACCAGGTTCGACGTTCAAAATTTACGGAACAAATTCTGTGGTGTCTTATGTTTTTCTCTCTAATCTTTAGGATTAGAAATTAGGATTGCGATATTATAAGATGCAATGCATACTTTCCGTGTGTTGCTACAAATTGAGCAAGAGGTACAGTTAAGTCATTATTCTTTTATGTATTATGTGTCGTAGCCATACGTTAGTATGTGTAAGTCGCAAGTCGACACAAGAGATCTTCGGCACAGGAGCAGAAACCGGAAGATTTGGGCTTAGGGTTCCTGACAGTGTGTGACAGCAAACTAGCACTGACAATTAGAATACAGCTAGGATTCTAATTCTAAAGACTGACAATTAGGGATGCTCTGTTAAAAAGAAGTGAGGATCTACACACACTTACTGCACTATAAAAGTTTGACTATGTGTGTATACATGTTTAGTTGTATATGCTAACTAGTAAAAGTTTCTATCTCGCATCACCTAATCTGTCGTCCTACACGTAAAGTTTTAAAATAGATGATTTTTTCATCGTAAAGCCAATGAGTGACTGAAATGTGTTTTCGTGCGTCTAGCCATAGTATTTCTTTAGCAATTGTCATTTGCAGCTATTTTATAGAGGAAAGGAAAATAACTGTTTAGTAAGCGTAGGTATTTATAATTTTCCTTGTGATAGGTTTGTTATTCTACTCTGCTCTCTGTGCTTATTTAGCTAAATGAAAGAAAAAGGAGCTAGGTATTGGCTATCTATTTATAATATAATAGTAATGATACTAACTGTACTCTTCCAGAGAGAAAAAAACAAAAGTTTATACATAGGAAATCGACAGCTCGTTCATTAACTCGGCACTATACAATGAACAAGTCAGGATTTTATCAGACTTAGAAATCTAGACCTTGAAAATGGAAAGAAAAACAAGGGAAAGAGTCGATTTCCTCTTTGAAGAGATACTAAAGCGACAAAGTTAGTGAAGTTAATTAATTTTTTCCTTTGACACGCTCAGCTTAGTTTTTCAAAGTCAGGGGCATACGCGTGGATTAAATTTGGCTATTTCGACTCGCAATGCAATAATCCGTTGGAAGAAAAGCCTGTAGCCTTTATCAATTAAATTAGGTAAAAGCCTCTGGAGAGATAATATCTAATTACAAGAGACAGACTACTAACTTACATTGGTGTTGCTAACTATAAGGTGACTGTAAGGAAATTCCGCATTGAAAATTCCAGTCAGACTGGGAGAGACAGACAGAATCCGAAAGTTTCATTTGTGCACTGCTATAAACACGAATAATCTTTGTTATGTAATATGGCGAGATAGGATCTCTCTCTCTCTCTCTCTGTCTGTCTGTCTCTGTGGATTTAGAGGATATTATTACATTTGGTGAGAAGTGCTGTGTAGCACAGACTAGGACAGAAATGCGTTAAGATTTTGGTTAGTACGAGCTACTTGCTATAGTGCTGTAGGTTCACTCACGTCAAGGTTCACTGTTTGAGTTGTTGGCAAAGTAGGTGAAGTTCAGAAATGTCAAACATGTCTGTGGTACAGAAGAGAGCCTGTTAGCTAGTAATGCCTCAACGATTGTATGCTTGACTTCCTGTAGCAAGATAAGTCTGTTGCAGATGTCGGCAAGGAGGAAATAATTGCCTAAATGCAAAACAGACATTATACAATAATGCACAGATTTGTAAATCTACCTAGGAGTGTTATCTGATCTAACAAAAGTGTTTTCACCGACAATTCTTTTTTTCCATCTCTAATCTCCTACTCCTCCTGACCTGGCTATTCTACTTTACATTAATCTTCTATTATTGTTAACAGAAAAAAGATCCAATCAATAATATTGAGATATTAATTGTTAATTGTATGAATAATTTTCAGATGAGGCGCTCTATCGTCCGTCCTAATGTTGGCTTCTTTCGACAATTGGTGAGAAACTGTTTCTTTTAAAATATTAATAAGTATTATGGGATTTTCTTAGGTAGATATTTTGTATAAGTATTGTCTTCGTGAAAAGAATGGATTGAAAAAGGATTTCTCTTTGTGTTCTGGTGTGGACAGAATAATTTTTTATGCAAATTTTACATGATTTTATTTTTGTGTTGTTTTGAAGATCGAATATGAAACTCGTTTTCTGGGAACTGCTTCTGTGACAATGGTATGGAATGTTGCTGCTGGTGGTCACATTCCTGACTTGTACGAGCCGGAATATAACAATACGTTGTGCTTCCTCAAAAAGTACGGTACTCACAACCAAACTGATCGAGTTGGACCTGGTCTGAGTACGGACTCTGCAGATCGTCACCACCGATGAAACTAGTCTCGCCATCACAAAATTATGACATAAATACTACAATGGCTGAAATGCAATCAGAATCATCAACATTTCATTCAACTCTACGCAACGTTTACCTTTTCGACTTACATTGCATCAATATTTATATTATAATATACTTGTAATTGTATTACACTACGTTCTCTTTTACAGTTGAGTTAGCTAGATTTTTCAATATTCTCCTCTCCACACTCTACTATAGAATAATTAATTGTTCATGCAATGAAATGTCCTTATGACAATTACAAATGAATTTCATCGACACATTATTATATGTTATTATGATTTATAGTATTATTGCACAGTAATTTGCAAATAGCACCTAATTTCTTCAGTACTGTCACTGTTTCACTAACTAACTAATCTTATTCTCTCGAGTATTTATAAATAACTGTGTTACTATATTATATATTACGTAGCTATGTTTCTACGAATTTAATTATTATGAGCCGCTATCAGTTATTCACAGTGTTTACTAAATCAGTAGAACTTGGATGGAAAGAATGTGATTAGGTGACAATGATATGTCGATATAAATATTGCTACTATGTCTGTACTGTAAGATAAAGAATAAGGTTACCCATAATCCTACTTATATATACTTAACTTATATACATAGAACAATATATTATGCTCTATAGTAATTTCTATTATTGCAAAGAAACCGATGATGATGATATTATAAACTAATGAACATTATTATTGTAACAGACAACAAGGTAACATGTTATTATGCTCCTTGATACCAACTTTGTGTAAATAATTACAATGAAAAATTGGAAACGTGAGTATACTTCTACCTGTAAAAAAAGGACACTATATTGATATTGTACTCTTGAATCAGGAAGATCTATGAATTATTATTTCGAATAATCTGGGACCAAATAAATATTTTCTAAAGCTAAAAATACTCTCAACATTTCTATTTTTCTCCCACACATATTAATATCCTACATTTTCTATTCCAATCATGCACTCGTTCTGAATAGAAATGAAAATAACCTCATCCTACACACGTATCTTGCAAATAATCATAGTTCCATATTTTTTGCCTACCCAGAAAACACAATTTCATGCCTGGTTAATATCACAGAGCATTCGTTAGCACAGTAGTGGAATAAAAAAGCCAGAGGAGATATATCTGTTTCTCTCACGATTTTTATTCAGTGCAAAGTAATTTGCTTTTCCATGGGCTCTAGGTCAAGTTTGCATCGATACGATTGGGAAATTGATGATAAAAGGATATGATAGCTGATTGTATACATTATAGACTTTGTTGGGAGATAAAATAAGACAAATATAAATGTGGCTTCAATTCAGATTGCAAAGACAGAGAGAGTGAGTAGACAAAGTCTAAATTGAACAAATAGGTTGCTTGCATGAAAAGCAGCCTTTCACTCAATACTGAAATAAATCCTATGAATGCCCTTGCTCATCTGCCAATAAAATACCAGCCAAAAATACATCGGCTTACGGATACACTGCGAGAATTTCATCAAGGATTCCATTTTTTACCTTTAGAGCGAGGTGCCTACACAACTCGTGCCTTAATTCTCCTACAATAAAATTGCCATGCACAATTGAAACAAGCAAGAAAATTACAGTCCATTTAATTCCTTGGCTCTATGCTACGCTAAAGTTTCATTCTTCCTCCATGATTTTATTCTACAACTGTGCATTTGTTAATTGGCAATTGTTTACAAGTTTTGCAAGTTACGATAATTATACAGAAATGAATGAAAGTAGAAACTGGCCATTTTCTACATGTCAAAGAACAAAAGGGAACAAGTGAAAGCAGGTAGGGAATGACAACTTCTAAATTGCTTTCTCCATGGTCAGCTTTCTTTTTCGGAAGTTGTATTTATTGTGTAGTGACTATAGACACAGGCATTATATACTACTAAGGAAATAAATGATTGGCTTTGGATGAAAGAGCATGGTACCTATGCGGGATATCTTTGCGTTGCATGTCCTTGTCCATTATGAGAAAAATAGTAGGGGCAACTGATTAGTAGCATAGTAGTCTGCTTTACATATGTTAAAAAGAGTTCAACAATCTAAATAATGGCATTATTGACTCTAAATTGGTTTCTTGGGATTCACACGCAGGAAAAAGAAACTTTGATCAATTTGATTAAATTAACTGTCGACGTCTGAGGAGAGAAAATGAGGATTGTTTGTCATTTGCTACTGTCACTCGGCGCTCTATAAAAGCAATTTGTTAGTTCAGAGGAATGGAATTACTGCAAGTAGGGCAGATCAAAGTTGCCATTTATTGTCTACGATTCTCAGCTCGTTATGAAAATGTGCGAATACTCATAAAATTGTAGCGATTGCAAGAGTTTTACGATAGTTTGATTAGGGACTGGGATTAGTCGTGATGGGATGACTTTATCGAATGATTACTACTAATTATTATCATTAACTAGAGCACTTCCTTCATCGAATCTGGCTCTGCTCATTTTACGTAGTTCCTTAGGAGGACCCGTCTCCATAACTGTACTGTATGCCCGGGATCTCTTTTTGTTAATTTCGGTACGGGCTGTAGAAAGACTGATATTCATACTATGAGATCTGCTTATACTTTTCTTTCGGTAGTCATCCGGTCTCCAGTCTTCGTCAGCCTTTAGGTCCGATAAGAATTCCATGTCGTCATTCGTGATAGCGTACTCAAACAAATCCTCCCTATAATGACGAAAATCTGTTTCATCAATATTGAAAGTTACTACTGTTGTTGCCTTTGACACTCCATCTGCATCGGGAGTCTTTTTCGAGGATTCTCCTCCTGAACTGCTTTCTGTCTTCTGAATAGCCACTGTATCTACAGGCTTGTAAACATCTGCAATGTAATCCGTCTCATAATCAGGTCTTTCAACTGCCTCGATTCCTTTTCTCCTGATTTTCCAGTCAACTATTGATGATACACTCAATGGTGATCCGTTTCGGACGTGCCCCTACATAGAAAATCAAATATTAACAGAAAATCTTTAATTTATAAGGAAATTATCGCAAACAATCAAATATTAACAGAAAATCTTTAATTTATAAAAAAATTATCGCAAGAAAATCAAATATTAACAAAAAATCTTTTATTTATTAGGAAATTATTGGAAGAAAATCAAATATTAACAGAAAATGTTTAATTTATAAGGAAATTCGGCAAGAAAATCAAATATTAACAGAAAATGTTTAATTTATAAGGAAATTCGGCAAGAAAATCAAATATTAACAGAAAATG
>JAAAYG020031127.1:0-15378 GCA_009936455.2 Tomocerus minor
GTTAAATTTAACAAGAGAAGGTTCCTATACTTGCTACTCATCATAGGGGGATTCCAAATTAGTATTCAGTATGGAACTTACATCACAAGCGAAATAATTGCTCCACCAGACAAAAGACAATTTCAGAATTTTGGAGATCTCATCGAAAATGGCTATAAGATAATATTTCAAACTCAACAGCTGGACACTGAATATGATCTGTTTTTCCTGTTTAAAAAACATAAAATGCTGGATAAAATACATTTGATCACCTACGAAATAGATTGGACCACGAGACATCCAGCGGAAATATTTCGAATGTCATTCAATGAAATCAGATTTAGAATCGTAGCTAATAATTCCATGAAAGTATTCGGCGTCGTTCCTAAAGAGTTCGGGCAGTATGTAGTACCGACGATGCCAAAACTATATTCATCCGGGGGAGTGTGCATGACTACTGAAGAAGCGGCAGATATGCAGCCTAAGATTTCAAATTTTTTGTTTTGTTTTCGCCATAATTTTTTTTCGTCTTACTTCCAGCGGATGCAGGAAAAAGAATTTCTGAATTATTGGAAGGAGCAACAACTTTTCGCGTTTCATTCGTCCTACAAGCAATCTAATTTAATATCGAATCATGAAGAGATGGAGCCTGTAGGAATTAATTTGAAAATGAAAATTCCCACTCTTTTTGTTTTATTGGGATATCTCCTTCTTTGTACTTTCATTCTCTTATCATTTGAAATTATTTGGGTGTATATTTTTTCAGCTTTCAAGGGAATACGTTTTATTCTACGCCATTTTTCTAAATTTGCAAAACCAGTACTCACACTAAATAATTTTAAAATTAAATTCAAGAATTGCTGCCAATACTTATGCAGTCAATTGAAACGAATTACTGTAGCACTAGTAACATTATTTTTACAGCGTGTTTTCGAAAAGCATTCAACTTGAGACGCTTTGGGGGTGCCCAGGAAAAACAGAGGGCAGGAAACTGCGGTAAATCCGAACGGGTAAAATTTCTTTGGTCCCAGAGGGTAATGGCAGACTGACCCACATGGGTTCGCACTAGAAAATCCTGTTTTCCTTAGGGAGTTTTGCAGGCTTTCCCTAAAAGAATATGCCGATTCGTATTCCTAATGGGTTACTCATGGGAAATGATCTGTTACTCTCGTTTAATTCCACACTTATTATTGTATTTTCCCCATCCACAGACCCAATATGTATGCTGGCTCGATTTTCAGTTCAGAATCTAAATTAGTCTAACGAAAAAGAAAATAAAAAACTTAATTGTATCATAAATCATCAGTTATCAAATCCTAACTGCACACTAAATGCATCACATCACTACATTGCTGATTACTGAAAATGTCAGTAATCAGTAATGTATAATACGTATAATATGTATACTATGTGATAACAGTATATATTAGATTTAAGAAAATAATTTCAACAAGCTGTGCAAAGTAATAATTTAAATAGCTTTTAAATTATATTTTGAACTAAATAGCAATTTTAAACGATTACATTTTTAAAATACTGCACTGACTATAAAATTATTGACACTTTTCAGAAATATAGTAATCACAATAATGTACAATTTGCACTGAAAATTTCCAACGAATAAATCGTAACCGTCAAAGTAAAGTAAGTGTTCGAGAGAAGTTGATATTTAACTGTAAAGCTGAAGGTAGAAAGCGGCGCGACAGCGTTCTTGATGAAGATGGAGTCCTATCATGCGCGTTGTTAGTACGGTGTAAGTTGAGGGTAGTTCCCTTACTTTGCCCACCGAATAGGGTAGGTATAGCATTTATTGATTGTTTGGCACACAACACACAATCATATCAGATCATAGTTTATAATTAATGGGCATAATCTTAAAATTAACATTTATCATCATAAATCACTTAGTCATCAATAGCTTATAATAAAATTTCTGGTTTTTATAGCTAACTTTAGGTACATGTAAATATTCGTTACAATTTCTGGTGTTGCCCACCGAATATCAAACAGAGAGGATCGATGTGTGGAAAGTACCCGTTGTTTTCCAAAATGGATAATCATAGAATACCCCTGCAATATTCCACTGTGGAGCCCAAGCTTTTCCCATGCGGAAATAGTTATAACATGTGGTTGTTGGTAGGAAAACGGTAACTGTCCTAATGACTTCTTCCAGATGATCCCGTTGGTATTTTCCCTTTTTCATTCAAATATGGGAGTCGGGTAATTTCGCAAGCATAACCCGTTGTGTTAATAACCTATTTTACCCTAAAAGAAAACATTAGTTCATTTTAGCTCAAATTTGCTTCCAATGGGATTGCGAGTTTACATGCATGCTCTTGCCAGACATTTCCCATCTTCCCTCACTAAACCAACAGAAAACCCACAATTTCCCACTGCTCTGTTTTTCCTGGGTGACTGATAGACAATACCTTATCCCCATATTTTGCTAAAATATTTCAGTATAATACCACAGTTTTGAGCTGTCAGAAGCCGTTGCTATTTACAAGAGTTACCCCACTACACGCATAGGCGGTCATTTAATGTCAAGTCATTTGCTTTCGTTTTCTTAATGTGTAGAGATACATATGCTAAGGATAAGAACATATCGTGGAATAAATGATTTTTGCTAATTATGCCAAAAAAATAAGTGTGAAATTCTAATGCAATAGTTTACGATTTTCGTCATGTCCAAAATTTTCCGACTAGAAGAGAATGAAGCCGTCGGCCGCCATTTGGTATATCGGAGAGAGTTGGAGTCATAATAATAGTTTCATTATTTAGGCCAACGCAGAGTTAATTTTCATGGGGTAGGTGATTTCATTAGCACATTTAACATCTCTGATATTTGACAATAATTTAGTTGTAGCCACACAGTCACTTAAAGAAATGCATCCAATTTTCAGAATAATTTATTGGCACCATAACAAAACTGAAGCCCCCGATACAACGCAGACGCGTTGGAATGAACATACCCGGAAGTTTTACAGTAGGTAACATGTCGGACAGTGTCCTGTCATTCTGATTCTTGATAAACACGGAAATATCTAATATATATTGTCGATGCATAGGTTTCCTATAACATACAGGAAAAAATATTTCGGAAATTCCTAATATTTTGTGACCTATATTAAGAATTGTTTTGTCAAATAAGTAGTACTAGGAAGTAGGAACTAATGATACGCGTTCATGGTCATTGGTTAACCTTACCCGTTAAATATTTTACTCATTGAGAATAATAATTAAACCAGCACTTCAAGTGAAATAAAGTGTCATTTCATCAACAGCCAATCATTAGGAAGCTATGAACGAGAAGTTATTGTGGAGACCAAATAGGCAAATCACATAGAACTGTAAACGGACTTATCTAACCAAAATTCAATTTATCAGTTAAGTAATATCTATGGGGTATAAATATAATAATCATCCCTAAAAATAACAACAATATTTAAAAAGAATTTCTTCGAAAAAATTTAAAAAAAAATCTTTCTATCGCCACACTATTTGTACTTAGTACATAATAATAATGAATTTGAATATATTTTTCAATGACATCATAGCATAGTAATCCTGGTACTCAATAGGCAAACCATAGAACTTTGAACTGGTTTTCTAGAAAAATTACATTATCAGCCAATTGATATCTATATGGTTTATACACTTACGGATCCTTAAAACACTACAGTAAAAGTGAATTTGAACATGTTATTCAAACCCATTATAGCATTCTTCATATATTTTTTTGGTTTCAAAAGAGTGAAGTGCCTTCCAAATTTGTCATTATACAGACACTGTGACTTTAATCTTATCATTTCAAATAATTTTCTTTGGGTTTCACAGTTCTTGGTCTACAATCAATATGATCAGCCATGGACGGTGGCCACTTCCAACTACGACACGTCTACATTCGGTAGACATGAAAATAAACCGAGAGAGTTGTCCAGGAGTTTGTGCTCGGCGAATATTCTGATGGATGAAATGTCCGTCAATTCTAACTTTTATCTGCAGAAAATGTTTGGTAAAGAAATTAATCGTCGCCCTTCGGTATTCATACTAGTGTATGACCAGAAAGTGGCAGAATTTTGGAAGCAAAGGTGGGCATTTACGTTGAGTTTCGAGTTGACAAGTCCACTGTTCATTTTGTTGGTCCACAATGAGACCCATTATTCAGTTTACACTGGAAATCTGTACACTCGATGGCCAGGAAAGTTGGGAGAATTTATGGACAGAAAAATATTGGATGACGAAGATTGGGAAAAAATTTGGAACTCTTTAAATGGACATCTCCATGGCATGCCCGTAGAAGGAATAGACTATCATTCGGAATATGTGGAAACAACGTCGGAAGTCAAGGAGCCGGTTTACTCTGCCAAAAAGACATTCTGCAGAAAATGTCCATTGCCATCATACATGGCTATTGAGACTATGGCGGTAAAATTCAACTTCACCGCCGTTTATGGATCAAATATAAAATTTTTTGGGCCAGATATAAGTTGTGGACAAATTCATATTAGTGTGTCCATAGATGACACGTCAACTGTCAGTTCTGTAATGACGTCATTTGCAGAATCTTATGTGGAAAAATTTCCCTTCTACTGCCAGCCCACCTCTGAATTCTTGGATGTCTCGTTGACAGTTTTGACTCAGAGAACTTTCGATTTGTATTGCTGGCTCCTGATCTTCTCCCTCTTTCCACTTGCATTTTTGATTTTAGCTCAGACAAAAACAGATTCCTCCATCTTAGAAAAATTAAATTGGATATTCATTTCATTAGTGGCTGTTTTTCTGGATCAGGAAGTTCAATTCAACAGGAAAAGGATGCTATACTTGCTAGTCATCATTGGGGGATTCCAAATTAGTATTCAGTATGGAACTTACATCACAAGCGAAATAATTGCTCCACCAGACAAAAGACAATTTCAGAATTTTGGAGATCTAATTGACAATGGCTACAAGATATTAACACAAATTCATCAGTTGATTGAAACTGAATATGATCAACTTTTCTTATTTAAAAAACATAAAATGTTGGATAAAATGAATTCTAGCATCTATAATTTCGATTGGAAAAGCGAAAATCCTTTTGAAAAATTTGGAAAAGTTGGAATATCATTCAACGAAGTCAGATTTAGATTGGTAGCTAATTATTCCATGAAAATATTCAGCGTCGCCCCTAAGGAGTTCGGACAGTATGTTGTACCGACGATGCCAAAATTATATTCATCCGGGGGAGTCTGCAGGGCTACTGAAGAAGCAGCAGACATACAGCCCACGATTTCACATTTTTTGTTTTGTTTTCGTCACAATTTTCAGGCTTACTTCCAGTGGATGCAAGAAAAAGGTTTTCAAAATTATTGGAAGGAGCAACAACTTTTCGTACTTTATTTGCCAAACAAGCAATCTATTTTAAAATCGAAACATGAAGATATGGAGCCTGTAGGAATTAGTTTGGATATGAAAATTCACACTCTTTTTGTTTTATTCTGCTATCTCCTCCTTTGTCCTTTCATTCTCTTATCATTTGAAATTTTATGGGTGTATAATTTTTCAGCTTTTAAGGGACTTCGTTTTTTTCTTGGCCATTTGTCTATTTTTACAAACCCAGGAGGCACATTAAATAAATTTGGAATTAAATTTAAGCAGTGTTACCAATATTTATGTTGTCAATTGAAATGGTTTACTACAACACAAGTAACATTATTTGCTACAACGTGTTTTCGAAAAGCGTTCAGTCGTTGCGGGGGTGACTGATCATATCCACAAGCGCGAGCTGCCTCAAAACGTCAATAATCTTTGCAAAAGTTTAGGGAAAAGAAAATAAAACTGCTGGAATATTAGGAATTAACCTTACGTATTATTTGCACGAAAATAATAAAATACAAATTAAAAGTTTCACATTCCTTTAGAAACAACATCATTTGCACTATAAAATTAAACTGCTTTAATATTTAAGCATAATACGCCACACTTTTTAGCTGCCAAAAGCCGCTGCCATTCACATGAGTTACGCCAATTCCCGTATATATGGTAATTTAATGTCTAGTCATTTACTTTCGTTTTCTTAATTTGTAAAGGTACCTTTGCAAAGGATCAGAATATGTGTTAAGTGTGTGTTGAGCAGGGTTGTATATATAATACATAATAGACTCTTAGGCAGCGATGTTGCAATACAAAGCTCATTCATTCATACAGCCAAGCAAAGGAAAAAAATTGTTATTAGAAATTAATAATACACAATGATCAGGTTTCTATGTAAAATGTTTAAATGGATAATAGAATTAAAATATATTATTTAAATACAAAATCTAGACAAAAGTACGGAAACGCTTTTAATATTCAAGAGATAAGTTCAGGTAAGACAAGCAATAAATTACAGTGAGTAGTAGTTTAATAAATGTTTTTCCGCCAACTAAATTAATTCATTGCATAGCTAAAATTTCAACAATTGCAATCGATATCAACAATTTCATATGGAAATAAAATTATGATTTATGATAGTATCCAAAATTGTATCCGTAAATTACTTAATCATCCGTTGTATCTCAAGCATGCCCTCCTTAGCATGCCCATGCGATCCTAAACTTGCCATTCTTACTCAGTTCAAATTTAATGAGGGCTTACTTTATAAGTAGGTACACGAAATATTAATAATAACTTGAAATTTTATTTGCTGAAAAAATATTCACAAACAATGGAAACTAATTAGGTAAGTACCTAGTCTTTATCTGCATGGTCTATCTGTCATTTTTGTTGAATCTAGTCTGAATTTTATCCATTCACTATCCACCTGGATAAGATTCATGTGGATAAAATACATTTTGTCCAATTTTATCCATACCACTCATTTCGTCTACCGCAACCCTGGTGATGAATCAATTTGTTTAATTGTTAGTTATTACCGCCTACCGAATAGTAAGTGTGAAATTCTTATGCTGTAGTCTTATTTTTAATAAAGAGCTTCTAAACAAATTTTAATTGCACTTCAAGGTAAAGCTGTTCATATATCCAATACAATAATAATTTAGGAAATACAATACTACTGAAAGGTAATCAGTAATGTTAGTAGCCAAGAAAGTAACCCATAGTAAAAATCAAAAAGTCTCTCGTGTTTGACATTTTTGAGAGGGCCCATCCTACAGCCGAAGGGTTTGAGAGACTTCACAGCTTTTCGATGTAACTTTGCCGACATCTCCCCTTTGATCGGGCAGCGTGACAAATTATCTAATGACTTTGAAGAACTCCTCCAAATGGTAGCCATGCCAAGTAATTGGGCCGTCAAGCACATGAAGCATATACCCACAAATGTTGGAAATATCGAGTAGGTGGCAGAATCCAATTTATTTGATAATCGGATTGAAGCAAAACTACAAACGATAATGCCGCACGAGTGAAACGACACAATAGTTGGCCAAAATATTGAAATAATGCTTTCTTGAAAAGCAATGTTTAAGACTTGCATTCTGTTGTAAATCTTCCTCTTGTATTCATGCTCCGCTTTTTTCCACCTGTTGTTTTACATGTTCATTAATCATCTTAATTTTTTTCATAATCTAATAATGGAATCATTTAAACAGCTATTACACAATAAACACATTTAAGAGACAGAACATTTACCTTATAAGGTGCATCCAGTAAGAATGCCGAATGAAGTAAATCACAATACAAGCTAAATGCAAATACGCTATGTAAACTGAGTTTATTAGGACTGCTGCTTGAAATGTCTTTATTCCGTAAATATACACCATTGAGTCAGGTAAAAAACTATCCAGCTCAAAATATCTCCGCTTTTTAAATACCATACTAATAATGATGATGGTAATTTGCATTTGCTGAATTGGAATTAACCGCTTTATTATCCATGCTTCCGTTCGAATGTAGTTCGTCGCTTGTGCATCTGATATTACAATTATCAAAACATTTGAATATACATACCTTCAGTTGAACCAAGACTTAAATAATAATATATGTGTACAATAAATAAATTTAATTCAGTATTATCAAAGTGTTCGGAAAGCATTCTTAAAAATTCCACAGTTTGGTAAAATTCGTCTAAACCAATTTCAACGTTCGTCAAACGTTTCGCATACATTTACACATCAGAAAAAAATAGACATTGATAGGGAAGAAAGGTTCAATTCAGTACTAATTTTATTATTCAGAAATTCTGAAACCGTTCATTTGTCTTTCAATCTCGTCATCATCTCATATTAGGAAAATCTTCAAGAAACGGCTGTAATCAATTTTTTAGAATTGATTTAGATCAGGGCATGAAAAAGGCTGCCTTTTCGGGAGGAAAAGGCAAAACGGCGCCTTTTTGACTTTTTGCTGCCTTTTTGGCCTTTTTGACTTATTGCAGTGGCCAAAGCCATCTGTAATGTTCAAGGAACTAAAGATCCAATTGTAACTTCAATTGAATTTCGGTTTCAGGCAATAGAATTTTGATAATTGTTGTTTGTACTTCATGTCCGTACATTTTTCATTCAATTTGGAATGTAACTGGTTCGTAATTTACTGGAAAAGCCTATATTATTGGGTGTTCTCATTGTCCAATTTTAAAGCAAAAGGGCAAGAAGTCAAAAAGGCGACTTTTTGGAAATTTTGATAGGCAAAAAGGCAAGCAAAAAGGCAATACGGCAAAAAGTCAAAAGCCTGCCCTTTTCATGCCCTGATTTAGATAAGCCCCACGATAAACAAATTTCATTATTTAATCAAAATTTCATGCCATTTTATTTTTTGGAAAATGTGTCGCTACAGTTTGCACTTCTGAAAGTGATTTAGTATTAAAGGTCATTTTTGAATTTACCTTAACTGTAATTTATAAAAATCTTGTAGGTGTAATTTATGCACATGGGGCAACAAAAGCATACATACAATTAAAATACCTTCTTGAAAGGACACGCTTTGCTGATTTAAGTTGTTCAAAATCGCCATGACGTGCTTTCCTTTTTGGAAAATCTCCAGACTGCATATTGCCATGAGTGCGTGACACATCATAACCATTGAATTAAGCAGGAGTTCCGAAACAATGTCATTGAAGTTTTCTTTCTGAAGTGCCGTCATAATTTGTATTAGGATTAAAGTTGCAAATATTCCATTGAAAATTGTCAAGAGCAGTGATCCACTGCGCGATTTTGATATCTGAAATATTTCTGTAGCACGGTCCCAATAAAACGGAAATCCTCCAGTGTAGTATGATATGTTGACATACAGTCCTAGCGAATGGAAATTACTTGTGTTCCCTTTTGAACTACTTAGCAGAATTTTATCCTTTAGAAATTGCACTATTAGCAAAACAAAATTGAACATTTTGTTTACAAGAAAGTCTGCAACGCACTATCACCGTCAATATGGATAAGCCAAAATTGCTTTAGAAAAACAAAACTGGGAATAAGCAATACAAAATTTCAAAAAACGTTTATTGTTATAACTGCTTTGCTAGAGTGTATTCTGGTATGCCATGATATAGTAGGCATTTGAAATATTGTAAATGCTTTATTTTCACGGATATGCATGGCAGAATCGTTACCAGAAGTCACTTGCAAATGGGATGAAATATTAATTCAGCTCTTGACATATACGGAGTGTGTTGTTAAAAACTTCGTTATGAAGTTATACAACTGTAAATAATATAGGTACGTGACAATTCAAAAGTTATGAGATGGTTCTTGGAATTCACTTTATGGCTCACTGTAGCTATGCTATTTATTACCAATCTAACATTCTCCAGAACATTGAATTATATCGGAAACTAAAATCTATATATAACTCATTTGATTGCTGAGAATATCTGGTTGTAAGCCTGACTGTATCCCTTAGTGGTTTAGCTTTATGTAGATACCTAAAATATTGACAGGTCCTTATAGTCATCATTCTCATCATCGAACACTTAGGGTACTCAGGGAAATTCTTACAGAACTTACGTATAAGACGTCTTACCGCATAAGGCTTAAAAATTTAAAATGAGTGAGCAACCAGAAATAGTTAAAAAAGCAAATACAGATCACTTTGCCCCAGTCATTAAGCAGAGACCGCATTTACCATTGAGTTCAGCGAGAGTCTCAGGAATGTTTTTGGGAAGCACATCAGAAAGATTTTAATTCCAATTCTAGCCTTCTGCTTATCCTTATGGGTGTAAGCTATTAATAGCCCTCGCGTGCTTATGCGTCTTAAGTGTTTTATGGATAACGTCTTACACAAAATACATTAGGAGAGTGGGAGCGGGTCCTTACATCGCTTACCATGTAAGGGACATAAGAGAGATAAGGATGTAAGACGACATAAGACAAATTTCGTTGAATACCCTAACTATTTTATAGTAAGAATGCCATTATTTTACTGCGACGAAAACAGGATTGAGAGGTTGTGAATAATTGAGTGAAATAATGAGTGCCTCCATAATTTCTACTTCGATACAAATATTTCATCAAAATGGATTTAAAGTATTAATTATTGTCCGTCTCGTTTTAGGTCCAATCCACTATAAGAACAAGTACAGAATAGAAAATAAACTGTCATTTGAGGAGTGTCATACGTAAAGTTTTAAACTGTGACTTGGTCACATTAATTGGTGAAGTCACATTTTTCTTATATATAGCTTACTGCATGGTTTTTTACATGCAAACATCACAAAAATTATGTACAAGGACACAATGCATGCAGTTAGTAGTCGACGATCCATGGTTAACACTCCTGGAATTTGATGACCAAATGAAAACTGCATCATGTATGATTATATTCGGGGAACACCATGCACCATAGTCTGTTAACTTAATTTTCTAATAAAGCTTTATTCCAAATGTTGAAGATATAGTAAACTGTACAAAACAGTTGGCATATATATCTAACTCTTTAGTAAACAGGTGCAAACGATTCAGATAAATTGAAAAGCAAACTTAAGATTAGACAATACCAATTCGAATGTTATTTTATTTATAGAAGTATGGATAAATAATGCCGAAAATATACCTAGGCATATAATTGAATTTTATCTTTATGGCTGAAGTTTATTAATCAAAAAAATTTCCCTTCAAACTATGTTGCAGTTCAGTTCACCATAAAAATTACTTAATAGTTAATGCTACATAGTCCGTACATGTGTCCAATATTTTTAAATTGTTTATAGAATTGATAAAAGCATAAAAAATCAACCAAAAGCGATAAACTTTACTATGGAAATAACATTGGTATCAAAACTACTATAAAGGCAAATTCAAAATGTGATACTTAAAATGTCATGGTTTTAAAATACAATCCATCCTCCTAATATTCGAAATTGGAATAATTGGTTGCACTGTAGAAACGAGAGTGGTTATCATTAAAAAGGTTCTATAGGATAAATGCAAAAGTTTCCCAATTTATGAATGTTTCTGTTTATTACGACAGTCAAATTCCTTGCATTTCTAATGGTAGTAATGGGGGAGGAGGTCATGTTACCATGGTTTTGACGATAAAAAATCATTTCCCCATTCACCGTTGAGGAACCAATCTATGTGGTTCGAACTTGAGCCATTACTTCCCTATATATAAAAGACTTTGCAAAAGTAAAAAGTGGTTTCCAGAACCAATGACAGACATCACTCGTGAAATTGTAGCGGGGGTTCCTATAATAGCAGGAGAAATGGAATTAAACTTTGTCACTTGTCACGGTGTACATGAAAATTTAAGATGGGAAATATATTATATCAGTCCTTATGACGGATTATGCTGGGCACTGATATTCATGTCAATCCTTTTAATATCTTTAACTGTATTCCTCCAAATAAAAACCAGTGCGCCGATGACTCAAACAGAGATGCTTGCTTTGTTGTGTTTGCTATATCAACATTCAGCCGCTTTGCTGAAGCAGGGGGTACCAATTCCAGGAGGGAAAATACAATTGAAGTTAATGTTGACTTTTGGTATTTTCTTAGTTTTGCGGTTATCTTAAGCAACGCTTACAAATCCATTATTGTCAGTGACATGATGTTACCGAAAAAAACAACTACCAAGTATAATCAATTTAAGGAATTAGAAAACTTTGTCTTTATAGACGCTCCATTTGATTTCTGTAAATCTGACATTCAGAACCTTATAAATAAACTCAATCAGGATCTAAACTTATTTGAATTGTATCAAATGACTGGCGTAAATCTATCAGGAACGTTTGCCAATAGAGATATCTGTAGTACTGACAAACTGCAGAATAGCTTAGAAAATATGTTTGGGGTAAATATTTCAAAGTTTCCACCGTGTACGTCTGATGAAGATATAAATTACAAGGTCAATGACATTGTAAGGCTACAGCAACTATTTCAAGATTTCGACATTGCTCCAAAATTCTTTGACGTGACATTGTTTGTTAATCGTATCAACATAAATAAAACTTTCATTCAAAATTTGAAGAGACATAATGCCAACTTTAGGTATGAGCTTGGGTTGTTGTTGCAGTTGCCTTCCCAGTTCTTAGTCGCTGCTCAAGGCTTCAAAGGCTTTTTCCCTGGACATCTTACAGGCGTTGATGACATTCTACAGCCTTGCAACTTGAAAATAACCTTTTTGAGTTCCAAAAAATGGCTTGATACTTTTGAAACATATTTATTTCGTGATGGCAACTTTGTTCGAGGACGAGAAAATTTTAATGGAAAACTACTGGGATTTATCATTCATTCTTCTTTTCATCGACACTTCCTCAATTTCAAGCTGCAAAATTTAATGTTCTTCCTCCCTGCTTCAATTTGAACTTATCTCTCTGTACATTACCCTTGTTATTAATTTTGTCGCAAAATACGCCGCTGCATGTCTATTGGACATATGCCCTAACTCTCTCATTGGATGTCCCAACTCTTAACCATAAGATGAATACAATTTCACCTTCTGCTAGCCAGCGAAGCGCAGCGTTTAGTTATTTTGTGGTGGCACTTTATAATGAGCCAGGTTTTTTACGGCTATTATATAAATCAACCCACCCCTCCCACGGATGACATCCCCGTACTTTACACTGAGCCAAAATGCCACCCAACTAGCATTCCCATAAAAACTCCTTAGACAGTGGAGGGGATCGAACCCATGACAGGTCCGACAGTGAGGTCTAGAGCCCCGAATACCCTGCTAGCCAAGCCATTGTGCTAGTCTATTCCACCGCAGTGGAATGTGTTGGGAAACTTGAGAGTAGCTAGAAGCATAGAGTTTAATTTATATATTTGTTTTGTATCATGTGATCAAGTTTGAAAATGTAGTGTAGCATAAAAATCTCAGTGGGAGATAGTAGTTCTGTCTGAATTTTCCAGTTTTCATTAATTTAAATAAATATTATTTCAGCAGTAATTCAAAACTGCCTACTCTAATTAACATTTTTAACAGTGCGTCCAGCACAAGTGTCAATTAAGGACAATAGCAGTGCTAGGATTTACGACCCTAGCACCATCCGCATTCCGCATAGCTTCATCAGGCAGCGCCGTCGCATGTGAAACCCACAACCCACCACAATGTACAGAATGACCAACTAAATTGGTGACCAAATTCTGTTATCTAAAGTGGCTCTAGCATCGCATGAGCACGTAAACTAGGAATAACCGTTTACCATTGAGGCATTAACATGTTTTGTTACAAATCAAACGTATGTTTATGAACTCTGAGTAAAAAGGCTTTATGTTCCATAGACGTGTATATGCCTTTCCATTCTGGAGTCGAACTTAAAGTTTTCCTATTTTGATTTCCGCTAGTTGAACTACAATTGTACCCAATGTTCACCTTTTTAACCAAACCCAGGTGCATCGCACTTTTTACACTGTGATTGGGACCCCTCTGAGAAAAATAATTACTATTTAGACAAGTTAAATAGTTTACATTTTGAACAGAGATTAATTGGTGCATGGGATAAACTATCCAACAAATATCTTACTAATACCACTTTAAAAACCAAGAGCAGGGTACTTGTATTAAGTGCCAATTAAGGATTTATCAAAATAAAATAATTGGTAATTACTTAGTGATTAAATTATAATGCTTGTTTACTTTTCATAGGATATTTAACTCATCATGTGTAAAGAAAGTTTGTGTACTATCTATGAAAGAAATCTTTTAATTTTTGAACAAGGTAGGCCAACTTCATTATTAATAGAAAATATGAACATTTAGAGTTTGAAAACAAAATTTAGCGTAATTATTGCTAATGCGTGTAAATATCATTCTTAAATATTTTTCATGTCGTAATATTATCTTGATGTTAGTATCACTTGGTTCAATCAAATCAAAATAAAATATCTATAAAACAGCTTAGTTTAGCGACGACAAAATCATTCTGAAAACCCACGCCTATCGAATAAGACACAATAAATTCAATCCTTTACAATTTACAATTAACGAGTACAATTTCATTTGAATACAGTTGAAAATGAGATTCTTATTGCCAATAATTTTGTTATCTTTTATTTTCATTATAAATGTCTGTCACAGTGACAATCGTCTAAACAGTGCGAATCTCATATCTACCATTGCCACCATGGCGGGGAAAATGGAAGTTATTCAGAAGCCATCCCCACAAAATCGTCAGGATTTGGATACATTATTTCATCAAATAAATTCAGCACTTCAATGCACGATACGAATATTAACGGAGGATTTAGTTGTCGACACTAATTTTAACGCACATCCCAATGTTTCTAATAGTGATTTATTTCGGACAAAAAAAATGGATCTTTTGCATATCGTGTCTAAATTCAGTGAGCATAGAAAATTAATCTTGGCAAATGATCTGCGGATGAATACAACGAAGTTCAATTCATTAAAATATTTGCGTCTCCAAAATATTGAAATGACAGTTTTTGTTATTACCTATTCTCAACAGTCTATATACCAAAATGTGCTTCACTACCTGTCCATACATGGTATCGGTTTTGAAGCTAATTTTATCCGAGGATATCTTATATTGTTTAGCAAAATCTTTCAACTTTGTTCATACTGCCTCCCCAACGGTATATCCTACTGGAAAATATTCGATTTTGATGGCAAAAATATTGTGCCAACAAGAAGCCGAAGAAATTTCAACGAAGCGATTATTGGAATGGATGAAAATAAGTTTACAGATCCAAGTATGTTAATTAACCTGAAGCATTTAAAATCTCCTGCGAAGACACTGTCCAGAAATTTAAGATTTCCTCTTATTAACTTCATGTTTAAATATATTGCTGAAAACATGAATTCAAGTTTTGAAGTACGTGATAAACATCACAGAAATCTGGCGGACTTAATTTTGGGGGATGGAGTATTATTAAATAATTCTATGAGTACAGGACAAATTCATGTAATGAACGGTCATTATATGAAACTTTCGCTCTGTATCGAAAGGGAAATTACATTTTTGTCCAGCACATTAAACAAAGGCCACTACAGTGATTTGATAGACCCAATTGGTTATTTAATTTT
>JAAAYG020031138.1:2092-15372 GCA_009936455.2 Tomocerus minor
TGGGAAAGTGGGAAGTTGACACAGAGTAACTCATTAACTGATATTTCTATGCTATAGCTAGAAGGGTAATGTTTTATTACTAGTGGGTATGTGTATTATGCGCGGGTAGATAGTAAGTACATAGCACAAATGCAGACAGTGAACTATAGTATGGTAATAATATTATTATTAGGATAGTATGTAAACTATAGACTTATATTACACATTTATAATTGTTTATACTTAGGTCAATATGCCTTGCGTTAGCGTCTGTAGCTGTTGCAAGTTCTAGGCAGAAAGTCCATTCGCTGTAGCAGATCATATCGTCGTCGTCGTCCTTAGCATGTGAAGATGAGATATAAAAATCAGTGTATGTTTTGGTAAACTAAAAGGGTTTACTTGTAGTATAGCTAACCTAGCTCTAAAACAATACTAGATAAAGCTGCTCAAGCTTTTCTTCACCGAAGCGGTCGCTTAGAGTATGCAAGTATAGAGAGATTAGACGATCTATTATAAAATTCCCTATATTAATAAGCAGAAAACATGTACTATTGAATGTATATGAATGATCTACTGAATACCAAACCTCCATTCATATCCTCAAACCATCATCATCAGCTATTTCATTATTTGCCTAGTCTTGAGAGGATAGCATTTAATTTAATGTAGGCATACTGTTGCTTCATATAGCGCGTAGTGACTAGTCAGTTCATAAAGTCGTAGTTCGGAAAAGTATGCCGACTTAACAAAATAGGCTGGAAATTATAAAATTATTGCTTTTTCAATTTACGCTCACTCACATTAAAATTGATTTATAGGAAAGTAATAATAACTATAATGCCGTGATGCGATGGTTGCAAAATAAAAATTACAATTATCGAAGTTGGGGATTATTGTGAATTTTGATGGAAGAATAATACACCCACAAATTGCGTACTGTAATATTCCAATATTATTAGGATCTTGATGTTTTGATATTTCACAGGATGTTTAAGAGTTTAGAATGAACATCTATCCAATCTTTGCTCATCTTCAATTTAGTGTTTTATGTTTGTAGCTGTAGATGGTTCAATACGTATTAATATTAAATCCTAGACTAGGTTTAAGAGCTATATTAGGTGTTATTGTGTATTAGTATTACGTATGGCTTTAATAGTATTGTTTGTTAGTATGTTCGGCAAGTTGTCCATTAATTGTAGAGCTTAGTTGAAGTTTAAGAGCTGTAAGATAGATAGGTTGATAGGTAGTAGATGCTTGGTGTTAGGTAGCAGTAGTCCCAGTCCCAGTCGAGTCCTGAGAATTGAATGAGTGTAGGCCTGTTGATGTTGTGCTGTGGTATGCAAGTGTGGTTATTTGGTGATGCGTATAATAATATGTAGTGGTTGGTGTTATGTGCTGTTCGTTTGTGTAGCTATCTTGCTGGCCTAAGCTACATTTGAAAAATCTCGTTTTATAAAATACACAGAACAATGTTATAGAGAAAAATACATAGACGGAGATGGAGATAGTGATATAGAGAATGTTTTCATCTTCTTCTGTGCACAGTTCTACTGACTCTTCTGACTGAGTGAATGTTAGAGGAATATGCTACATGCTACATGGATATGATATGGCTGATGTGATCTATAGTGAGTGAATTGAATAGATAGAGGAGACTGCTATATGCTGCATTCTTTCACAGCGTTTTGCCTCAAGCCATAAAGCAGAAGGAGGAAGGCGAAGCGTAGCTGAGCTGTGAGCTAAGCTGAATTATATGTATTCTTGAATGTGTATGGACAGGACGGACGAGAGAGATGTAATAATGTACATAAGTAAGTAACGATTTGGTCGATGTACGTACACGTAGTTTTGTACATATACAGGCACAGGGCACACATACACATACAAAGAGTGAGTGAGTGAGTGACGGACGGACCATGTATAATATGTATATGTACGCCTCACAACTCGGTCGGTTATGTACTATTGTTTCTGGTGTTGTAAAAGAGTGGAGTAGTAAAAGTTGAGTATGCGTGCATGATCAGTAGAGTAGAGAAAAAATTAGTTTGTGAATGAACTGCTGAACGGGCATAATAAGGCGATAGTGCAAGAGTCAAGTTCGCAATTCAATTCTATCTTTGTATTCTCTGCTATTTATTTGCCACTCGTTAACTTACTTTACTTGCCTTTGTAAATTCATTGAAAGAGAATAGATAGAAGGGAAGAGATGAGAGAGGAATCGTAGGTAATTGAAGAATTTATTCGAATATTGTATTGTATTTTGTGGTGCAATGTTTCTGAGTGCATTGTTGTAGCCACTTTAGTATATTGTAGTATATTAGATATTCTTCACTTAAAATCATGCCGCAGTTCTGTGCTATTTTCTGTGCTGTGCAAATGCAAGCCAGGATAACCTGTAGCACACAAACTACTACCACTACTAACTTTAAGACAGATTTATTTCGATTGCATTATTATGTGGAATTTTCTATTCTCTCTTGTGTTGTGTTGTCTGCTGTAATTATTATTATTATTATTGCTGTTTTTGTTGTGAGCTGGAGATTGTTTTGGCGGTTGCTCCTCTTCAAGTGCTATTGGATGGTTGTGAAAAGTTGTGTTGAACTTGTTAAGCCTGGATGATTAGTTTGTTCTGATTTTTAAAGCGAAAGTTTGGAAATTATGTTCAAAATAAGGAGGTGAGTTGTATTTAATTCTCTAAACTAAGATTTGTGGATTTTTGTGTATGCACATGGGTGTGGTTTTCCTTACATTTTTCATGAATATTTTCCTATTTAGCTCTAAATTTTTCATGTTACTAAGAAGATGATTATAATAACAGTTGCAACAGTTGATAATTTTATAACAGTTTGTAGAAGGACATAAACTCTCTTGTGTCCTAAGTCTGACCCCCTCCTCCTGAAATGAAAGTTGCACATTTTAACGCCCATGAACTTGCATTTAGGCTCTGCATCAAGCACTGCACAAGGAATGTTCAGTTTACAATTGCATTTGTAGCCTACAGTTCACTTAAAAGTTAGGACTGATATTTTTGTTTGAATGTTGGAAGTTGTGTAGTTTGGTTGACTCAGGCTTATTGGTTATACTGGGAAGCAATTTATTCAAAGTAATTTAATTAAAATTCTGGAGTTTAATACTAATTGTTATGATATGCTACCTTTGATAACCGTAAATTTTGCTTACCTTGAACTACATAAACTACATAATTCGTTCAATACATACTGCTGCTGCATGCTGCACGAAGCATTTAATTGAAAACAAGAAAATTTATGGTTAGTTGACATTAGGTAGGTACGAAATTAATGACATTTATATTTATCTATGTAACTAATTGAAAATATTCGAAAGAAATGGAAATAAGGAAGATCGTAAAATATAATTGGTATTGGTGTTGAAATAGGTGAGGTAAGGAGTGTCAGAAATAGAGAAAATGTTTGTTGAATGGAAGAGTGAGATTAGTAGTCGTCGTCAGGGGGGAAGATTGAAAGTTCTATTAAAAGTGTTTATAAAAGATTTCTGTCCGTTAAACGAAAATGGTGTAGGAAATAGATGCTACAGGGTAAAGGAAAGAAGTAGATCTCGCTAGGATAGGATCAACATGTAAGCATTGCATTAGTTCTTAAAGTAAATGTATATTGGGAGATTTTTTTGCCCTCATATTTTTTTCATTAGTGCAGTTAATGAAATGAAAGGAATGTGGTGGTGGTGGTGTTTTCTGACGATGAGTTCTGTTCTGTCCAAGAATGGTTGCTAGTTGGAACGTTTGTTAGGAGTTAGTTGGATGGAGGAAGCCAAGAATGTGATACAGGCTTTAGTTCGTTCGTTTTCCTTCTTTCATTTGTAAGTACGTTTTACTGTTGTCTGTACTTTTCTTCCTATTCTAAACCCAATCTTACGGGGCAAGCAACATTCATAGAAGTTGAGTCAACGAGAGACTCAGCCAACTCAACGCTAGTCACACACTACAGTTCAGAAGAAGATGGTGAGTCTTCTGAGACGAAGAGATGAAGCTATGAGGGTTGCCGCCCACGTCCAGTCGTGGAATGCAGTTCGGCTGGCTTCAAGGGATGTCTTGCTCTTCTTGCTCTATTACTCTATCTCTTCCCTGCATTCTGCTCTTTGTACACTCTGCATAATATTGATAGTCTAATCCTAATCTACCTATAATTTATTGGTAATAATAATATCAGTAGTCTACAGATACTTCTTCCTTATATTATTATACTCTAATCTGTAGTATAGGAGATTGGTTTTATGCACTACAGACACTAACTTTTAATAGGTACCTATGCATTATTCTTTTTCGAAACTTTTCCAATACTAAGAAAATCTTAAACCCTTATTAGGCTACGCTTCAATTGCTACCTTATTCTTCAAATAAGGTTTCATTCTTTGATATGTTTAACTTACAAGTATAGTATGACGTATCCTCTTTGGAATCCTATTGTAATAGTCATCTCAAACTGCAAATTTTTCCAAAAATAGCAATAGTTTTATTTGTTGAAATAACGTATTTAATTCTTCCAAAAAAATATTTTTTATTTCAAAAAATAATGCTGAAAAGTTTAAATCTTAATTTTACTTCAATAATTTCAAACAAATAATATTTCAAATAGTTTTATTTTATTATAGTATAAAGAATAGAAAATGTAACCATCCAAAAGGGAAAATTAAAATGAATTCCTAGCGTGTGTTGATGTAATGTTTTGTGCATGCTACTGACCCTACAAGCATCAAAACCAATTTAGTGACATAGTTTTCTTAAGGAGTACTCGACAGGATTCTGTGAGACATTACACCTTGCGACAAGAATTTTAAAATTTTCCCATTATGATTCTATATGTCGCTTTGCCGCCGTGGGGTTGAGTCTAATTTATAATGCAAAAATGTCGATCCCAGATTCCGACAGTTTGGGAAAACGTACAAAGTTGCAAAATATAACGAAGAAAAGAGAAAAAACTTCTCTAGGGCACAGATTTCTGACTTATGAAACTTTGTCTTTCTAAATATATGATAAAAATCAAAACAATTTCAGTGCACTCCAAAAACCCTAGATTTTTTCTATACAGAATTTTATTTTTGAAAATGTTGGAAACCTATGCCCTCGAAAAATATAAGCAGATTTCAAAAATGTTTATTTCAATCCGTCTCAATCAATGTTCTCGTTTCAATCAATGTCTCGTTTCAATCAATGTCTCCGTTATCCCTGAATAAGGGCTGGAAATCATGTCAACCCCTCCTTAATGAAAGTATGAAAGTTACTTTATTTAAGATGTGCTAGACATAACATAAGCAGTGCAGACAAGAGCAGCTCGACGGATATAATTTCTTTTCCTATTGCGTTAGTCTTTAGCCAGTTTAGACTTTGACGTTGGACTAAAAGGTTTCATGAATGAATTGATTTGATCATTTGATGATAATGATTGTTTGTCTGTTTGCAGCCGTGCAATGTGTCAAAACAATGTAGTTAGGAAAACAGGTTGGATTTTCTACAGCCCCACCTGTTAACAAGAATATTATGTGCTATAAGAATATTAGTAAAAATTGCACATTCCGTCTTGCACCTGATTGTGTGTTGAATGTTCAACTTGAACTTTAGGCAGTGGTAGAAGAGTGCATGGGACAAGCGTTTTATCTACATACTTTCATGTAGTTACAGATTTTTAAAAGAAGCCAAGTGACAAACAGTAAGTTGATTTTGTTTTCGAATAGCTTCATTGTTTGCATTAATTATTAGTTTTCCCTGTGTGAAGAGAAAAGGAGTATGGATGGTGGTGATGATGATGGTGGGCAATAATATGCATAAATAGTTAATGATCAGTCGAAAAGTGAAACAGACTCGTATTGAATTGAATTCATTCGAGTCATTTTGCAGTGTAGCAGAAAGAAGGATGAAATTCCATAGCTGATTATCAGTTTTAGTAGGTTATGAGGGCGACGCGTCTAGTTGAATGAAGCTGTATAGTAGCATAGTTTGCTGTATGTATACTCGTCTCTTGTTTTGCACAAATTGTTGGTTGAGCTAATGCTAAGTAAGTCACAATCAGTAGTGAACTGAATGGCTACGTCTAGTGCAGCCAGTCAGTAGTAGTTAGAGAGATATTATGTTATGTCTAATGTCTGTCTGTGCAGTAAATGAATATATTATATTACATGACATATAATAGGCTGCACCTAATAGGCTTTTCTGTGCACTGTGTAAAAATGTGTTTTCCTTCTTTCTGCCTATGCCTGTAGCCTGTATCTGTGTAAAGCTGTGTGGCACTCTTGTTTGTATACCTAATGCCTACCTATCTCACTATCTCTACAATGCAATAGCGTGGTTATTATGAATGAGATGGCTGAAATGGATTTTTCTTTGCTGTTGCAGTTCGTTGTTACTAATTTATTAGGAAGGATATAACATGCAATGCATCACACTGAACATGCACACACACAATCCTACCTACAATGTATAAACGTAATATAAAGAAAATAAAAGATTCAGCTCAGAATGAAAGTCTGAAACTGAACTCTGACGAACTGCCAACTTTTTTTCCCCTCATAAATAAGGTATTCACTCATAATAACAACAGAGCACAAAATATTTACGGACATAGAACCGCTACCACTACCACCACTACAGTTAGGTTCAGTTGAGGTACTATTATTTACTATTACTATACTCTTCGATGTTCGTGTGTACAATTAGCACAAAATAAAGTGCAATAGTGCAAATGCAAACTGCAACTTTCCTGAACCACAATAACGGATCAACACATTTACAAAATTTACCGGGAACGCTAATTCTGTTAAAATTGAAAAGACAGCTTCGTGTTCGCTATCAAAACAGCAAACAAAAACATATTCATCGGAATAGGGAATTTAGTTATCTACCTACTACGACTGTAATCTAATGTACTGATGTGCATTATACAATGCAGCAATCCCGGTATCAAAAGTGAACATCAAAAAGAAGTCATTAAAGTCTACAGTTTCATAATAAATTACTATGACTTTTTTATGACCATGAAAGGAAGCCAGTTCACTCACATCCGTGCCCTGTCTATTTTTATTATAAAAGCAAACATCCAACTTGATACTTTAACTTTCAATTTCGAGGAGTATTTAGATTATCGACAAGATTATGGTGCACGTTTTAAAAAAAGTATTTCTGCTATTGCCGTGCCCTTTTACTTTTAAATGTGGTGAAAGTTTCTGAGTGAAAAAGAAATGAGAAAATCTAAGCTGAAAGTAAATATTATGTTACTGTAATTTTTGATTTTTGACTAGAGTCTAGACACTACATGACGAAATGCAGAAGTAAAGGGAAATAAATTTTATTTTCTGTTTTAGTTACTGTGTAAAAAAAAAGTCTGGTTGTGTATTTGTAAAATCATGTGAGATAAATTGACATGTAAGTTTATGGGTGCCTTATTAACGTAGTGAATAGATTTGGCAGAATTAAATTAATTTCCCTAGACATCAGTAGTAGTGAATATGTACGCAGTACGTTGATGACTGTTGACGGACTCATGTGTTAGTAAATAGAAGAATAAATCTAGTATTAACTAAGAAGTATGTAAGCAGAGATATATAGAGTTGGAGTAAATTGTGTAGATGTACGGGCAGGAGTATTGACAAGTGTAGAGCAGCAGTAATGTACGTGTCTTCAGTTGAAGATGCCATATACGCTAATTTTAGGTCCATACAAGTTGTATGACACATAGAATGGGTCGGTCGGGCACTGGCATTGGAGGAGAGTGGAGACAGCATGTAAAAAGAGTTTAGCAGAGAATCGACAGCAGTGGCAGGAGTGGTGGCACTGCTCCTCCAGTAAGTAATAGTAATTGTATATGGTACAGTTACATACTGTCACTAATTTCCTCCAATGCATTCGAGTTTGTTGGGAGTATAGACACAGGACTCAGGATTTAAACGTACAGAGATAGAGAGCAGAGACAGGGCTGGGGTGCTTTTCGTCTTTCCTTTTCGTACAAAGCCAAGCTAGTTTGAGTTTGAGTCTCTCTCTCTCTCCACGGTATTAGCGTAACGCATAGGAAAGCGAGTGAAGGAAATATGCTCGAGTATAGGATAATGTTGTTAAACATAAGCACCAACAAGCGCCAATTCGTTGCATTGCTAACTGTAAGGTTTATTGTCCTACAAGTGAGACCCAGACGAATGAGAGCACAGAGCTAACTTTAGAATTCCTTAAATTAGCTAGCCAATGACATGCTGATAGAATGTCTGACTTAATTTTGGTGGTTTTCTTGCATTCTTCACTACAACTCTCGTAACCATCAAGTCGCACGTCAATTCATCCCTACTTCTTTTTTACATTTTGGCCAAAAGAGCCCATTACTTGGCTATGGCATTAAACTAGCCTGGCTTTAAATATTTTTCAAGCGCAATAGAAAATTAGCTGATGCATGATAGACAATCGGCTTCCTCAGTCTCTTTCTCCTGACGTAACTCACAATTTAAAGCTAAGCTATATAGCGTTGCGAAACAGCAATTTCCATTTAGCCTTAATTAAAATGCAGAGAAACGAACCGTCCATCAAAGTCCTACAAATATTCCTTCTCCTACGTATCACTTGTTTCTTAGGCTTCTGTCTACATCCACTTGCTCCATCCTACAGATTAGACTATCAATTTCCCATTCTTAAGGAAGGTAGTGGAGTTTCACTTTGAACCCTTCTACATAGTAGACGCATGAACATCTTAATAGTGTAGAGACTCCCGTGAACTCCCTTGCTTGTGTTATACGCATCTCCTACTATTATTGCTTGGTTGAGGCTTGGTGCTTATTCTGAATCCAATTCGTACTCTTTTACACGGGGCAGGAAATTGTTTCAACAACTATGCTACTAATTGTTGATCTATTTTTTGTTCACTAGGCATAAGTAAAAACAATCTGAGTCAAAATTTATTTCGATAGTTCGCAAAATAAGCAAATAGTTAATTATTTTTGTTCAACTACTAGCCTTTTTACATGGAAAGGATAGATAGACATTGCTAAGCACCACAGCAGCACAATTTTTAAAATATTGGTGGTTATTCAAGGGCATACTGCACACTTTCAAGAATATTTTACGGGTCCCCATACCCAAAGATGATTATTTACAGGCATGTATATTTTTCCTCGTTTCAACTACTCAAATTGATTGGATAGCTATTAACTTTTAGCAAATCTGTAACATTACCAAAAATAAAATTTCCAAGAAGTTCGACTGTATTTACTTATGTTACAGGGCAGAAAAGTAGTCACACATTTGTGCCATAAAAATTAGGTGCAAATCTATTTATGCAAACTGTTTGGACTTTGATCTGGTAATTTATAGAATGATATTATGTAAATATAGAAATAGTAATTAAGAATTAAGAAAAAGTAGAATATGGAATTAATTTTTAGCAACTCCATAGTTTTATTTTGGGATCACTTAATTAGTTTGTGTTGAGTTTGTCAATTTGAGAATAAGATTTGTTCGATGTTTACACATTCTCTGGAGTATCGTCTTGAAATAGCAGTACGGCACGTACTGGGTGTCCTCCGCTCAAAGAGTAACTGTATCGGAAATTTTTCAGTGCTTTTTAAAAGAGTATTATGATAGTGTGTACGTGTATATAATGTTATTAGCATTTATTTGTGGAATGTTGTAAAAAATCGGGAGGATTGATTGCACTTTCCGTTCTTGCCATTAGTAATTCATGCTTACAATAACTGTTTACTCTTCGGTCCATAAACAGTGCATTCTCTTTGATAGTGATCGCTTAATCCTGTCATTCTTAATCAGAGCTGGGATGCTGTGAATGCGAGGTTCATTGGAATACGGAGCTAGCTGAGTGAGTAAGCTGATTGTTAGCAAAGACATTTTTCGTAAAAAGTGTTGGAGTGAAATACGCTATAAAATGTATCCACTTACTACTTACCAAATTCGACGCGCAGTTATTTAGAGTCGTTAGTGTACTCTTGCAATGCAATTTCATTTTAAAAGGAAGAGAGAGATCACGTAAAATGAGGATAAGCATTCTCCTGTTTCCCTCCATTTTGAGGATTATCATCTTTTGGGAAAAAATAATGTCATCTTAATTTAAGTCGCCTTGAAAGCACAGAATCGACGAAGATATTAGTCCGCAGTAGTTCTATTTAAATCTTCTTATCTCCTTATCTTCCTGTCTTGTTCACTCAAAATAAATTCTTTTTCTGAGGGCTAACAGTAAGGCACCAAACAATCTGTTACTGGCACATAACTTTGTTGTGTTAGTGAGGCAGCTCTTGTTAAGTGTTTTCGCATTTTTTAACTCATCCTAATTTACTTAGGAGCTCAAACTGTTGGAAAATGCTAAAGTCTGAGCTTTAGTTTTGAGCCTTCGTCTATTCTGGAAAATCTATGGATCCATTCTGTTGCTTCGAAATCTCTCCACTCTATCTCACTCCTTTCAATCAGAGAAGACTAAATCGAGTGAACTACTTCTACAAACATAATATTATATTAAATTATATCTAACTCACATACATTAGCACGAGCAGGTTAGATAAAGTAGAGAAAGATGCAGTAGTCTAAGTCTAAATACCAGTCTAAGACTGTAGAGTGCTGTACAAAAGTATCAGATCTAACCAGAATCACTTTAGTTTTCGAGAAAGTCCTTCGATCTCTTTAGTTGAGCAAATCACACATTGTGCAGATGAGAGAGACCTGTAGTGGAACGCAATGCTAACAATACCGAAGAAAAATAGATAGCTTAGTTAGGCATATATATGTAGAAAGTACAAGGACTATTACTCCTGGATGGATATTCCTCAACATTTTCTAGCGTTGTATAAGTTTTTTGGAATTGACTACAGCCTCTGTAGAATGTTGTAAAGATGTGAACAGTGTGAAGAATGTAAATAGTTGCAATGCAAAGATATGTAGTAGTTGTGAGTGGGACTTACGTTGTACTAATCGTCGTCGCATTGGTTATTTATTTGCCCAGGCTATTAGTATACAGTTCTATAAGTGCATGACACTTTAATGTTATGTATGTCCCTATATTTCTCTGAACGTATTTAAGAGATTTGTGTCTTGTCTTGTCTTCTTCCAAAAATCCTATGTGCATACAATGTACAATAATATAATTGTACAATTACGTAGTACGGTACATCCCCTCCGCTCCCCTTCTTACAGTTCTGCACTACAATGTAGCCTATTCTTTATTGTATGTATAATACATGCTATGTGCATATGCTTAAGATTGGTTGAAGGTTGACTAGTAGTATGCTGATAATCTACATTACATTGTATAAATTTTTTTATAAATACTAAGTGAAGATACAAATTACATTCCCATAGCCTTGCAATAACTGAAATTTTGAACAAGGAAAGTAAATCATACTGATACAATTAAACATATTGTGTACTTCAATGTTCAAGGTATGTATATTATAGTTTATGCAAGAATTTATAAGATATGCTTAATATTTTCACTTGAGTGCATTTCGGAAACATCGATGAACGCTAGAAGGAAAGAAAGGCATGAATAATTTCAATTAATTTGTTTAGACAGCATGCAGGCCCTAGACCTATAAAATAATTAGCATATTGTGGTTACTAAAGTTAAAAAACGCGTTGAATGTTCAATATAGATGTTCTTTATTTTCAATTTCAGAAAAGCCGCAGCATGTGGAGCTTTGGAAGCCTTTCGGTCAACAGTTTTCGCAGGGGACGACACTGCCGGGGTGATGGACATTATTGAGAAACTTGTCAACGATGAAGGTGAGCAAAAATTCTTACAAATAGATTGCGAAAGCTTTTTTTAGTGCAGGCCTGCAGCATGTACCAGACAGACACGCCAATAAAATGTACATGTACAAAATTGGATATGCTCTATCATTATTGCTTATATTTTACGAGGCTAGCTATGACTTATATTGTCTCCTCACTAAAAAATTGATGCTAAATATTATTAATTTAATAGGAGTATACATACGTTAAGCATGTGCATAAAGAAAGTGAAATCTACAACACAGTTGACATACAAGATAAATGGTTATTTTAGCTGTATGGTTAACTTTGTTAGTTAAATAGTTAGTGAAGTTGGATTGAAAGAAAGGGACGCAGTTTCAGTAGGATGATCAGAAAAGCGTGATCGTTCGAGGAGATAGTCTGTCTCTCTGCTGTTATGTATAGTAATGTGCATTAATTGTTGGTCATAGAGCGAAAGACCTTTCGAATTCGAACAAGATGACAATTTAACTACAGCCTGCCTGTGTGTTGTCAACGTAAGTATTGAAATTTGACCAGGGGGATAGAACCGAAACGTCGGAGTGTGTCACAGCTGCATTTGAGGTTTGAGGCCATATATTAGAATTTGGTTGCTGTGTAAGTGATACTTGGAAAATCTTTGCAGACAGATGATATGTCGAGACACGTGCCATGTCATTCTCTGAATGTTGCATTACTACATCACATCACATCACCTACAAAGCATAACGTAACAGTATCACTGTGAAGGCAGGACAAACGATAACATTTGGAGCATTCATAAGGCATGGAACTTCTTACTTAGGAGGACTGAGAGACCTGAGAGAGGAAGAAACTGCCAAGAGACTTCCACACTGCCTACATGTGTCCTTATGCACATGTTCTGGTCCTGTGCGATAAGCTATTGTAAAATAATCTCTGGATTTAACATTAGGTTAGAAGGCACGAGCCATTTCAGTTTTTTTGCTCCTTCAAATTGAAACGGACGAGCGAGGGGATTTCTACCATTCTCTCTACTCTTCGTCTTCTTCTTCTTCCATTGCACTATTGCTAAAGTAAAAGTCTGTTAGTTTAAGACAACATGTATCTACAGAACAAGCTACAATAGCATTTTGACGCTCCAAGCCAAACTTTTCTCTATTTTTCCATGTAGGGTAAGTACGTACATAGTGAAACACGGGTACTACTACTGAATTCTACGTACGTGTGTATATATACTTTATATAATGGATAGAATATGCTGAGCGATACTATAGAAAACCTAAGACATCATCTAACACGTTTTCAATTAAGTGTCGTCCATTATACAATGGAAAATGGAACTATTTAACAACTAATTAGCATTAAAAGTTGAGTTCCGAACACACAGGTAAGTTAGCGAATGTGTTGGGTGTGATAAAGTGTAGGAGCCAATTTAGTCCTCTAATATCCAATTTTGCTGACGTGCATCTCGTTAATATAAATACTGTTAGTACTGCTTTGCTAATTAAGAAGTATAGAGAGAGAAACACTTTATTCAAGTTTCTGCCATATATTATGGTAGCCAAAATGACTCAGAATACCAAACGAGATAAAT
>JAAAYG020031149.1:0-15372 GCA_009936455.2 Tomocerus minor
GGACAGATAGTTTGTGGGATGCAAAATTTTCATGCCTTTACGTTGAACCGTTCGAAAACATTCTTTTGGGTGAAAGTGTAACAACCAAGCGAAGCAAATACTGTGCGAGTATCACAGTAGTATTGACCGACAGACTTTGGTGCTATTACAGATAATTGTCCTTCAGAATAGATGTATGATACGTAAGATGTGAATGTAAAGGAAAAGCATTGTTTTTGAGTCTAAGTCTCCTTTATTTGAGTCTCTAACTTCTAGTCTACCATTAAGAAGACCGTATACTTAATTTTTGGTAGAACTATCGCAAATGTATGTAGTTTCACATTACATGAATGGTTCGGTAGTCTGGTTACTGTAATGTACGTGACGACAATGAAAATCATGTACTGTAGAGCAATTAAAATAATATTATAGCTATTAAGCATGATTTTGCTTAAATGGTCAAAACCACTTTAAATGGGTGCTAGTTTGGAAAAAGACACATGTGTTCCTTTATCGCAGTTTCTCGATCAAACAAGGCCCATTTGTGTTCAGTCTGAACGAATAATCGTAGATCGAGAAACGTAGAATTCATATGCAGCGTTTAGTTATTCTATGATTCAAATGTAAATCAACTGTGCAGCTCGGAATTGTAGCCCCCAAATACATGATAACTGAACGATGAGCTTTTTTAATTCTATGAATAAATATTTATTTTACTTATACATGATGAAATACATTGTTTTGCAAAGCCATTTATTAGGAGGCCATAAAAATCGAATTAGAATATAACTACTTCGAACTACTATTCTTGCATATTGTTTTGGGATAAAGTTCAGAAAGTTTCTCTCGAAAGTGTGCTAGGATATTTAACTAGTTATGATGGTAATTTGGATTTCCCAGGGCCTGGCCTGCGTGCCATATTAGCCTTTAGCCGCTAGGCTGGAATTACTAAAATGGTTCGATTTACAAACATAATATTTCCAGAACAAATCCACAGGAATAATTTAACCCCTGTCTATATGGGAAAGTGGGAACCACAGGAGGTCTCAGCTCTATTATGAAAAAGTGGGACCTTAATCCCATCATTCCCCTGATGGGAATCTCAACTGCTGCATTGAATGTTATCAATGGGCATAATACCTTGTCAGGGGCTCTCTCGCCACACCGAATATATACTTTCGGGATTGCACCTTGAACTTATTCATGTTATTAGTTTATAAATGAATTATTTATCTAAAAAGAAGTCAGCAGAAGTCATTTTTAAATATTGAAATCGAGAACAAATCAAGATCGAGTAATCAAAGACACAAGGATTGAGATTGAGACTCCACTTCCACTCCACCACACTACACTGTGCAGAAGAAGTTGATCGGATTTTGCATTGCTTTGCATTTGCAGGTTATTTACAGTATACGCACGACCGCGGTTATTTGTAAGAGAGAGGATAGAAGGAAAAATTAAGAATTGGGTATCATCTGAAATTCTGAATTAATATACAAACCAAAAGCCCTAAACTAAACTACTTTAAGAAATGGCCTAAAAGAACTGTTTACATTTAGTACTCATAAGAAGCAATTTTAGTTACATGCTGAATTAGTGTTTGAAATTATTCGTAATTATGTCTGGGTTCAGCAGTATACTCAAACTAACAGATTTAGATGATTTCATCAACCCGTCACAGGTATTAAAAGATAATGCGTATATCCAATCAATATTAAAACCATGAAATAGATACAGAATATAAATTAGATATCAGAAAAAACGAATATTTGTAATATAGATGGATAAATAAAAAAATAATACTGTCTTCCATTCATGTTGTGGGTATATAATGGGTGCTTGCCAATAATTTGACACTAATTTGTTGATAGCGATATGTAATGATTGCACTTGTATTTGTAGGAATGTATTAAGCCCGTTGAAAAACCCAAAATTACGCCGCAGTCATCTTCTTCAAAAATTAAAATAGAGCTGGATGATGATGGAACTTATATGCAAATTACGGAGGTTTGTGTTGAGGATTTTTATTTTCGGACTATTGCTATTTAATATTCTTTAAATTGTTTTTTTTATCGCTAACTAAACCAAAGCATTTTAATTATTGTTCAGGGCAAAAAACAGCCTTTGGAGAAAGTTCAGATAACACTCGCCGATTGTTTGGCCTGTAGTGGTTGCATTACCTCCGCCGAAAGTGTCTTAATTTCTCAACAAAGCCCAGATGAATTATTCAGAATTCTTAACATCAATAAAGATTGTAAAGTGAGTTCAAGACAGATTGAAAGTTGAAGATGCTTTGTTGATAATTTATAATGCTATTAAGTAATTACAATTTCGCATACGTGTAAATATGTAATAAATTATATAAGTGAGGACTAAAATTTGTTTTAGGAAACCGTAGCTATTGTGAGCTTCGGAGTGCAAGCTGTCTTATCGATAAGTAATAAATATAATTTAAGCTGTCAAGAAACGGCGGAACGTCTTGCGGGTAAGAAAATCCATTCGTATTGAATTGAGGAGTATGTGTTTACATGAATTGTAAATCACTTACAGAGCTAAATTAAAATTAAATCCAGCCAATGACTATAGACACTTTCATTTAGTAATATTTTTTTTAAATGTAGGTTTGTTTCATCATTTGGGAGCTGACCTAGCCACATCTGTCACAGTTGGTGAAGATTTGTCCCTTATTGAAAGCGAACAAGAATTTCTTCAAGCATTTGAAAGTGGCCAACTTCCAATTTTAACCGGAATATGTCCAGGTAATAAACAGACTATAATTGATTGCTTTTAGTAACTTCATTTTTCTAAAAGATAAATTATTTCGCAGGATGGGTTTGCTACAGCGAAAAGTTACATCCATATGCTCTTTCTAAAATCAGTAAAGTGAAATCACCGCAGCAAATTATGGGATCGCTAATAAAACTCGTTTATGGACAAGCGAACAACTTCTCGCCAGATCAGATGTACCACATAAGTCTTATGTCTTGCTTCGACCGAAAGTTAGAGGCTTCTAGAAAGGACTTCTTTCTAGAAGAGTACAATGCCAAAGAGGTTGACGTTGTTATTACACCAGTTGAGATTGAACAAATTTTTGAAAAACTCAGTAAAACCCTCTTAGATTTTGACCGCATACCTTTAGTAGATTTATTTGCCAACGACTGTAGAAGCCCACAGCCTGGGTTAAAGTTAATGTCCCATATTGGTACTGGGTCCGGTGGTTATGCTGAATATGTTATGAGAGCCGTAGGCAAGCGAATATTTCACAAGGAACTCGGAACTATTGATTGGGTAGTCGGAAGGTTAGATTTTTGTTTTGAAAAAAAACCATCACATTTACTGCAAGTATTATTAGCGAAATAAATTGATTATCTATAATAAATATTGTATTATATTTTAGAAATCCAGATATCCACGAAGCTTTGCTGAAAGATGACGAAGGAAAACAGAAGGTAAAATTCTGCATCGCAACGGGATTCAGAAATATTCAAACCATTGTACGTAAACTGAAAACTAAAACGTCTATTCCACAGTACATAGAAATAATGGCGTGTCCAACGGGTAAGTCAAATAATATCGTCTTTACGATTTCAATGTAAGCGAATAATAGTGCAAACTACAACTTGATTCTGAAATGTTTTGGTTATGTAGGCTGTTTGAATGGTGGGGCTCAAGTCCGCCCCTCGAGTGACGACCCTAATCAAAGTCGTCAATTGTCTGCAAAACTGGAAAGCGAATACCACCTGTTACCTGAAGTTACTGATGTGTCATACTCCAGGAGGATATACGAAAATTTAGCGAATAATAAAGATCTATTCTCGAGAGTCATGTTTACTGATTTCCATGAGGTTGAAAAGTTAAATCTCGGTATTAAATGGTGACGCTCTCATTTACTGTTTCCTTGATATTTAAGAGATATTCTATTTTGAAATTGCTATTTGTTAGTAGAGATATTTTAGTGAGCTATATCAAAAATAATTTTGATGTAATTACCAATACCAGTGTACGCTGACGCACAATAAACTGTCTGTCATGGGACACGCATATTATAATGTATTTATGCAAAATATAAACCTAGTTTCATGTAATGCTCAATTTCATTTTATTGAGTACACGGATCAAAATAATGATACCATGTTCTTGCATCAGGGAATAATGATATGATAAAGAATAATGGACACATAAAAACGAGATAAGAACTGATGAAAACAGGAAAGCATTTCTACAAGTTTTCAATCTCTATACAGAAATTGGAGTTTTCTCAGCTTTAGATTATAATTTTTTGAAACGAATCGTTTATTATTGCAGTTTACTAAATAAGGATCTAAACATTATAAACTCTTTGATAACTTTAATGTATTTTGAAGAACAAATAAGAGTGGGAACCACATAATATAACGTTATAAATGAAGTATATAGACAATAAAGCAATTTACGTGCATGGCTTTACAGAAAATATTCGAAAAACCTCTTGGACCAATGCATCGGAATCAGTATAGCAAAACATGTTGGGATTTTATGTATTTAGACACAAATTTTTCAGTGTGTTGTAAAGTAGAGTCTAGTCTTTACAAGAGTTTTGTATTTTTACGTTTTGTATTATAAGAGTTTGACTTTTTACATTAAGATAGGATTTAAAATTTTAGAACAGTTCTGCCGAGAATCCGAGTTTTAGACATTGGACTTGCACTGCTCCAATTAATATATGCATAAATACGTCAATTCGTAAATAAAAAATTAGTTGAAAATTGCAATGCAACAGTTATAATACAGTATATAAAAATGTTGATAAATGCCTACGTTGTCTTCCCCTTCACTAGAACAATACAGAGTATTGATAGCCTTTTCACCGAAACTTCATATCATTTTCGCTTTCAATTTCTTAAGAACATTGCTCTGCTCCAATGCAGCTTTTCTTTTTCTCTGTAAAAGAGGTAAATGCGTGTTTAATCGTTGTAAACCGTACTGATTTGATTGTTGATAGACATAAATATTAGCATAAAGGGACGTACCTGTGGAACAGCCAATTCTAGATCTACACCGGGGGAGGAATTAGAGCTCGGTGTCTGTATAAGTGCTGGTGTTAGCATACCACTAATAGATTTTGTAACTTCGTTATTTGTATTCAAAATTAAACTAGTTGAATTTTCAGTGAGTAATCCTGGAGGAATTTCTAGTTTTTCGTGTGTCAATGCTTCATATTGATGTGCTATCGATTGAATTTCCATTTCACATGTTGCTAATGCAGACTTGAGTTCATACAACAGGACAATGTCAGAACGTAGCTCATTAAATTGTGTTGTCATTTCTTCTGTTGGAGTAGGAGTAGCATCTAGTTGAACAAAATTAAACATAACATTTTGAGGATACACATTTGAAAAATAAGCAAATAATTATTTATTTCAATAAATCTTCTAAATCATCCAGAACACTAAAATTAGCGTTTAAACTCCCAAAATATTTATAAATCCTATATATCGCAGCTAATAATTTGTCCGTTGAAAGTATAGATATTTATTGGAAAACTTTCTCTTCATGTATTTTTAAATCGTTACATCGGGTGATGGACGTATTGTAATTAGACATTTATATTCCTTATTATTATAATATATTCTTTATTATTATAATATATATAAATTGGACAAACTTAGACCATGCAATCCAAAATCAAATCGACACAAGTAAAAAAAGGAACAAGTGAAACTGACGGTGAAAAAACTGGTGAAAGTGACTTAAGGAATTAATGTAGAAAAAGTAAAAGCAGTATGGCTACTCAATTTTTTACACATAATATTATAAAAAAAACAGTGCCCACTATCATTATACTATAATTTTTAATGCTTTACTATGTAGAACAAAATTCATCCAATCTATCTCAATGCTACTACCAATACCAACTAAATTAGATAAAATCTTTTTAACTTACCCACACCGACTTGTAGTAAAATTTGCTCAATAACTTTCATTTTCTTTTGCCCAACACTGCCCGGTAACTTCATTTTCTGAGAACGTACAAATACACCAGCAGTTTTGAAATCGGGCCATTTAATACCTAAAAATACTTCAGCAGAAGCACCGCTTCCCAATTGATCTTTCCTAGTAGTCGCAATCGATTTTCCACTTTTCTTTTTAGCTGCAAGGGCAGCTGACTTTTTAAGATCCGCCGAAAATTTCTTCCCTGGAGGCACACCGCTGACTGAGTTTCCTAAGCCACCTCCCGGAGTACCAGGATCTCCACCTGGAGTTACAGGTACACCGCCGGCATCCGCAGCAGTGATTAGTTTCTGTAAGTCTTGAGTTTTCTTTTCCCTTTCTTTCTTTCTTGCTTCAATCTTTTTCTGCTCTGCTCTTAAGAATTCCTCTTCCTCCACCTGCATGAGCAATAATTTGAGTTAAAGAATTTCTCTCAATAATTCAATTCTAAATACTAAAGCAAACATTAAACACGTAACAAACAACCGATGTACCTGTTCCGGTGTTTTACTCCATAATTTCTTCAATTGCTCTTTCCTTCTTCTTTCATGATCTGCATCATAGTTAAACGGTTTAGGTTCTATAGTTCCCGGCTCTATTCTAAGTTTTGTTAATATATTATTAATGGTATAGTATCGCTCTTTCAGATCTTCCATTGATTTTGGGGCATACGATGATAAGTCCCAGCGATCCTGTTTAAACGTCCATTAATTAATTAGAACATAATATATATGCGATGCCCTTTATACGTAATAAAGTATACTTAGTATACCCAAATGAAAACGAAAATAACTTACATGGATGACAGTAAATCGTAAGTCAAAACGACGACAAAGATCAAACAAATGATCTGTTTCACTTTTAGTCCAACCTTCAGCTTCCAAATGAGTGGTATAATCTGCGTCTGAATATTGATGAATAGCTATCTCCTACATTATCAATAATACAGAAAAAATAAGCACTATATTTCATCAATTTATATCTACATAATGTTTGTAATTAAAACCTTGTTGAATTTGGCGAAAGGATATTCTTTAACTTCATCCGAAGTCCTTCTCCAATGATAAAAAATCGCCCCATCTTTTCTGGCCACGTTCGTGAATGGAGTCCACTTCCATTCTCGAACTTTTTTTGCCCCTAGTTTTGCTTTTTGTTTATAACCCCCAGGGGCATCCGTAGGCAATAATGGAACCATGTCCATATTTAGCCCACCATCAGCACAAAGTAAAGAATACAATTCCCTATGCATGCCTACAGGGCGTTTAAATGGAATTTGATCTGGCTGTAAAATAAAAATTACATTGTATCGTTATATACATATTATCGTTAACATTTATGGAATAGAAACGAATGTGCTTTCAGCATTTCTGATCCCTTTTGTTCTGTGGAGACATTGAGACATACTCAAAAAATTTAATATGTAGTAAGTGTAATGAATAAGTAGTGTAACATTTCTTGCTAATTAATAATTTTATACGCGTAATGCAAAACTGGGTTTATGTAATTACCTTTTTAGATCCCTTTTTCCTACCAACTGAGTTTCGGCGTAGGTGTTCCCCGCCAGACCCCGATTTGGAGGTATTAATATCTAAAATGTCACTGACTTCAATCATCTTTTTACCTGGTATAGGATCTTCTGCTTCCGGTTTAACGTAACTGATTTACTAAAGGGTACAAAATAAGAAATTATTTCAGCTGTATTATATCATACAGAATTCAAAATTCGTCGTTCTCTAAGCTAAATGCAAGAGTATAATATTACAAACGGACCTTCTCAAATTGCAGGATCACAGCAAAAACTCAAAACGAAGATTTACAAAAGCAAATAAGTATAGTAAATCAAGCAGATTACTAATATTTTATATTCAAAATCCTTATCTTGGATTTCCCATCCAAAATTGGCAAAGATTTGTTTTTGTTATGATCTGTAAGAACATATTTTGTATCTGCCGCTGAGAATCCTATGCGAGTTCGAGTATCCTTGAAATTAGTAGCGTGCTTCCATCATCCAGCAATCCAGTGCGTGGTTCCCACTTCCCCACTGTACTCAATTTTTTGGGTCCAAAGATATTAATTAGCTGACATATTGGGCAGCTAATTTTTAATTATCTTTTTCAACATCAAGTAACGAAAATGTCCGACTCATCAATTTCTCCATCAAAACTTACGGAGGCCGAACGGGAAAGAATGGAAAAAAACCGTGAAGCAGCTAAACGAAAATTGTTAGAAAAGGCTGCGAAATTAGCGTCAACAGAACCGCCGCGATGTCATTCTCTTCCTGTTGTAGCTCCACAGCCCAAACGAATAAAAACAGGAAAAGAATCTCAATATATGACAGATTTGAAGGATGTTGTCAGCGAAGGCTCCATTGTTAGAGTGCAAGGAACAAAACTTATTGATACAGGGGGCGGGTTTTTAATTGAAGAAAAAGATTTGGTGGAACAAGAAGAAGCAGAAAAGATATTTGTCGTAGAGCCTGCAGCATTACTCCCTAATGAATCCCCGAAATGTGAAGAATGTGGTTCAGAGTTTTCAGAATCCTTTCTATTTCGTACTTATGACCACAACGTTTGTGATGTGTGCAAGTAAGTTTCAAAGTACACTTAATTTTTAATGTGTTCCGCCGCACGGTATAAATTCCTGTAAGCAAAATATTTTATTGCTTTCTGGGCCGATTCGTGCGTATATTAAATCTTATGGGACGCCTTTATCTCAATTGTGGGCTAAAGGATCTAAACTTCAGATACAAATAGAGAAATTTTATTAGTTCATTTAATATTTATCGAATTATCGAACGTTTCAATTTGCCGAAGCAAATCCTGAAGGATATAGTCATTTCTGCTTCTGCCATCAGAGGTTATGTAACTATATTATATTGGACAATCATGAGTGGAAATATTAAAGTTTTGTTAATTTGTATATAGAGACACAGATGAAAAACACGGCTTTATCACCAGAACTGACGCGAAAAACACTTATCTACTTAAAGATGTAGATTTGGACAAAAGAGAACCTATTCTTAAGTTTCTTACCAGACCCAATCCTCACAACTCACGATGGGGGGATATGAAATTATATTTGAAGCTCCAGGTAATGAAAGCGTCGATTTATTTTCCATAGGTCTTATCAATAGATTATAGTATTCCGAGAAAGATCTGTACACAATGTGTTCAAATTAACGATTATATTGAACAACAACATGACCACTGGTGTACTGGTTGTGACTGGCATTGTAACTTCCGCACGATACAAAATTCCTGTTAATTCATTAACGTAATTAACGGGGCCGAGTCGTGCGTACATTAATTCTATTGGGACGCCTTTTTCTCATTATGAGACAAAAGGATCAAAACCTCAGAAACAGTACATTTAGAAATGTCATACTGCCAGAGAGAGGCAAGAAAAATGGGACGGTCGGAGTTTAGTGCTAAGTGCTGTCACAAAGTATATTAATTAATTAGTAATAAGTCCGCAGCCAGAACCGGGAGTACTCAATTTTTAGACCAGTTATATTTCGAAGTCCGAAAATTGTGATACTATTTTTTTAATGAAGTGGGCACCTTTTCGCAATAATCAGAAAATTAAACGACTTTTCCGCTATTTTTCAATCATTTTCCGGGTTTCAGGGGGTCTCATTTAAGGAGGCCCCGCGGCTGCGGTCTTGTCAACTAACCCTGTTTGCGCGTCATTAAATTCTAAAAATAATTTATAAATCAGAAGTTCAATGTCCTATATGTATACTGTATTTATAGATTGAGAAGAGGGCCATAGAGGTTTGGGGTTCCCTTGATAAGATCGACGAGCAGCGAGAAAACCGGGAGGAAACTCGTGTCAAAACAAAAATTAAAAAATACGATAAAAAGATGAAATCCCTAAGAATGTCTGCTAGAAGTAGTTTATTTACTAGAGATCTTTCAGCACATGAACATAAGTGGGGCCCAGAATCTTACCATGAAGATGAAGATAATTACAGTCATGAATGTATTGAATGTGGACAAGAAGAGTCGTTTGAGAAAATGTAAATGTAAAACAGACATTAATTTTTTTCTAATTAATGATTCAGATGCTGTTTTACAGATTGTGCAGTATTAATATGTATACAATGGGGGTACCTATATGGCTGTATGTACACAGCTGATCCAGTGTATTTGTAATTTTATATACTCTATTCGTGATATTCCGCATTATTTCATAATTAAAGTTAGTCATTTTAATTTAGTTTTGTCCATTTTAATGTAGTTTTACCTTTCATTGTATCTACTCGTGGTATGTATTTACACGTTTCGTGTTGATTAGCAATCCTAATTTGACTAACATAGAACTTTAAAGTATAAATTCTGTATATAGTTGTTTCCTGTATCTCTTCTGTACCTGATGTTCCAGTGTAATCTGTAAACTTTTTAAGTAACGCAACCGTACAAAAATCGCAGTAGTATTTACAACCCACGCAAAGTAACAAATAAAAGTCAAATATGAAATTCTGATTTCTGAAATATATCGTATGCAAGTAATATTTATTACTATTTATTACAGGATGTTGTACAAATAACAATATAATAAATAATAAGTATAACGAATAATTGGGTACCAATTGGGCTGTAACCTTCTAGGGGCTTTTAATATTTACCTATTAGGGCTCAACTTTTCAAATAAAAATAAATATCCCAAGTAATATTTAACACATTTTAGTTTGTATATGTGACTATTTTTTTTTCTGATTTTACTTTCTTTTGTGTTAATAGTTAATCTTTATATTTCCCTATTGGAACAAATTTTATGTATTAAAAGGTTCCATTAAACATTAGTATGATCAAAGAGTTCGGATCATATATAAAATATAGTAATACTATGTAATGATATTACTAAATATATGGTTCGGACTTCGGACCCACTATTTGGTATCATTTCTCTGATTATGATTACAAGACAAGCACATCAGGGATGACGGTATATTTTGGTCTTGGTCTTAGCATTTTTTTTAGGTTCGTAAAATTCGAAATTGTAATCAATGTTATATAAATCTAGAATTGTAATGAGGTAGTTGTTGTGAGGGTTTAGCCTAATGAATTTCATTTCCATGCTATAAACATGTATGTAACGATAATTGAGTTTTTGTCATTCACAAGCACCTAGATGGTGAGAGAAGTGAGGTTTCTGAGTGCTTACTGTGCTGTGATGATATGAGATTACATACATTTTTATGATTCCATGATCCGATACGCATACTTAAATATGAATAATTTCGTTTCTGGACGCACTAACAAATGGGAAAAAGAACTGCAGTCACGTCATAGAATTGGTGTGAACATTCCTACAAGAAAGTCAAGATAAAATTGATACTGCGTTTTCTTCCCTTTGCTTTCCGTCGCACAATAGCAAGCATACAATCTTAATGCAAATTATTATATTCATGGTATTTTTTATTCTGTGTTGCAATGAATACAATGTTTTTGATTTCAACCTTCCTAACTCTTTAAAGTTTAAATAGACACATTTTTAATTTTATCTACATATTAAATATATGTGTGTTAATTATGTTTTTGGGTAGGTATGTGTGTTTGAAAAGTGCAAAAGAAAAACGTAAAAACTAGATACCAACAAATCTTGTAAAAATACACGAGGCTCATTTATAGATCAAATTGGCAATCTGTAGTGTACGTATTATAGGTATCTACTGCAATATTTAATTAAAATACGAAACACAATTAAATAACAAAACTACAGCTAAAACTAGAAGCTAATAACCCATATGTATAAATATAAACAAGTAATAATGTCCAACACTATTACTAACGTTTTAATAATGGAAAAAGACGTTTTATATTTCGTTTTCTAAACCTAGCTTGTTGAGTAGGTGCACCTATATAATATATCATGTAACTAGCTGCAAATGCACTTATATTATATCATAATCATAACCAATTTGATGAGTAGTATATAGGTGCAGGCAGTTTCTGCCCAAAAATAATTATAGTACTAAAATAGTATTTTCTTACAATTTGTAATTCTTAGGTTAGGTACCTACATCTACTCAACTAGGTACTCCACAAATCATTTAATCTCTAACGGATTTGTTTAAATTTCTATTTCTGTACAATGTCATAGGTGATGCATGTTAATCTATGTGCGTTGCTACACATTAGATTACTTTATTCGAGACTTGTTCTCTACTTGTTCACTGATATTAAGGTTGGAAGTGATTCCTCAGGCATCCTTTCACGTAGTGCTGGCTGCCACTTGGATTGATTAGAATCGTACACTCGAACTTTTGATAAGGTGCTTCCAGAGAGAAGTGGTTTTATTAAAGGCCAAACGTATCCAAAAACCCATGGAGCTAAAATTTCATGAAAAAGTTTCATTTTCTGACAATGTCCTAAGGCTAGTACGGAATAATTTAAAATAGTATATTTTTAAGATTGATTTAACACATACCGTTAATAACTATTGCTTCCTTTAAACGTTCAGGATAATTCGCTTCAAATGATCGGAAAACTTTCAAAATCATCTGCATAGCTAGAAAATTATTTAAATATGTTATTTTAGATCGAATTGGTCAATTAGGATAATTCTACATTAATTGACATGTTTATGTTTGGGCGAAATAAAATGTTTGCAATAAAAACAATTATAAAAGAATTAATAATATTATTTGCACTACATAATTTATAAAGTCACAATATGTACTACCGTAGGAATAATGCTACATTAGTACATATTATGCATGTAGAATGCAGAAACTTTGTCTGCATCTAGATACAGATGCGTCTGCATTTCTGCATGTAGTGGAAAGAGGTGTAAAAAATACATACTTTCATAATGAGCCACTTTCCAGTACGTCATTCCTCCTAAGTCAATAATGTGAACAAACTGCTCGTGCTTGGTGTCCTTCACATGTGCCATTATATCTTCCAGTACAAAGTAAATGTTTTTGATCATGTCGTCTTTGTGTCCAGTCTCGATCATTCTTCTAACATTCCAAGCACCAGCTTAAAAATGGTAATTATAGCTCATTATTACACCTGCTTAGTTCAGTTTCTCAGCTCACATAATAGATTAACTGGCAAGCATAAATTCGCGATAAAACAACAAATATGGATAATCTCTCTTACCGGGCATGTAAAGCACTAGAATAAAAACAAAAAAACACAAATTATTTGTCTGATAATATTGGATTAAGCACATAAAACACATGTTAAGGCAAAGCGCGCATCATAGTTATTAATTAATGGAAATGAGAATATCCATGCAATCTTACAATTCACCTACCGTCGCATGCAGAATTTGAAGTAGTAAGACATTACAATTTATTTAGACTGGCAACAGTGTTCTGTTACTCTACGCTTTGTGTGTCACGTTGAAAAGTTTAATGTAGCAACTACTTTGCAAAAGAAATCGTTTTTAGTAGCTAAACAAGTTAGATTTGCACCTAATTGCATCAACCAACGTCACTGAAAATGTGCCTACATATAATGCAAGTATTCCTAATCTCAATCTAGAAGGAAACTACAAATGTCATCATCGTATCCGCAGCATCTAAGTGCTATGTTACATACCTATCATATCAACACACTTCACTTTCTTGGATTTTTAACAGCTCAATGCCATAGATCGTTCACAGACTTAAGATGAAAGAAATTACAGTCTTATATAGCTAAAGCAGTTTGTTAGACTGCCTTTGTACAAACCGGTATAGTAATGCTTCTGAACAGACTGCATACCTAATTTTATTATACATAACTACATCATAAGTATTTAATGTAAGACACCATGAATAAGTAAAGACAGAGTCTTTCCCAATTGCTGTGTAAAAATAAGTAAAATAGTAACGATTTCACATAAAATGAATACCTACAAATGTCAAACAATTCATTTCCTAGTATGAATGATATATAAAATTCTACATAAGGAACCATGTAACTACTTGTATATATAGTTCAACTGTTATACGCACACACATCAATGCTGTCTGCTAACAACAGCATCTGAATCTGCAACTCCATATATTGTTTTTACATTAAAAAAGATCATCGTCAAAACCAAATTATTTTCTCATTAATATAATGGTTTGCAAAAAAAATAATAATATGCATAAATAAGCCGGAAGAATGTATCGTTAATGATCTGGAACATGATTGGGAACATGAAACATGATTTGGGTATATTATAAAGTATATCAACAAATAAGGAATTCACAACTATGTGTGCTAATTTTGTTCAATCTACCCTGCTATAATTTTATAGTAGACATAAGAATTAGTAATATTAATATGTAACAATAGATCGAGAATCCATAACGTGTATAAATTTTTCTCTAATTATGTTCATGATCACTTTCATAAAACTTAATAAAATGAGGAATGTGGGATTGCCTCTTTGGGAGTTGTATTTTCGTGAGTCACAAATATAAAGCAGGAAAATGTATTTAATTGAAGCTGAAATGATATAGGCATATTTGCAAAATGTGTAAGTATAAATGGTGTAAAACATACCTGTTCGTCCTTCATTGTCGTATCCTGGAAAATTGTACGGGAACTCCTCTTTAAAAAAGGCTGGAATATCCCAAGTGAAGCAGGAGTCAATGTCGATTTCCTTCCGCCATTCGACAGACTTAAAAAGAGAATTAGGAAAAATGAAAACCAGTTTAAAAAACCTCACTAACATTCATGATGATACTCAACTAAATGGGTACCTAGCTCCAACACTTATACCCCAATATAACCCCACGGCTCACAGCAACACCGCACTACTTGCATATCGCCCACGGAAGGAAGGCAGGAAAAAAAGTACCTATGAAACAATTTTGCTAGATGGACTTCTGGGTACATCTATATACCTATTGCTTATAATCGACAGTTCAGTATCCAGCTTTGGAAATAATGATTTCTCGGAATGAAATTGCATTTTATGATAGCAATTTCCAAGTAAAATAAACTAGAATACATTATTGTGTACGGATTACATTACGGTAGTACCTACCTTGATTGCATACCACTGATTGTTTGGATTTTTGCAATAGCTAATCCAACGTATTTCCTTATTAGTGACTACTAAACTTCATTGCATAGACACTGAAGGCCAGTAGCTAACTAATGTATGTTTTTGCTGAATTGCAAACTCCTCATCAACAATTTAACAAATATAGGAACTGCAGCAATGTACCGTTATAACAATCAAACTGCTTAACATGTACACACATCACATGGAGCATTTAATAAGCCGACACTTACTAATTTTTGCCTGTATCCCACGTTAACATTTTTGAAGAACTTCAAAATATTAATGACTGTATTTACTTCATAATCACAATAATCACGTTCAAAACTGTAATAATATTCTATGTGTATACTCTCATGTACGCATGCAACTATTCTTAACTCATAAAATTATCTAGGCACAGAACTTGGATAAGAATGGTATAACTGT
>JAAAYG020031160.1:0-24128 GCA_009936455.2 Tomocerus minor
ATATTTGATAAAGTATTTGAGTAGTGTATCGTTTTGTGAGTAAGGAGTAATAATAATAGTAAGGATTTAGGATGGGAGTATTGAAGAAGTATGGGATGAAAGTGGAAGAGTGTAACTAGTGTAAGTAGTAGAGAGATGTGTTGATGGTGGCTTGGCTGATAGTAAAATAAAAATGGATAAGCGAGCTTTAGCCTTGCTAAGCTGTTTGGTGCCATTTGGGTTTGGCTGGCTTTGGGTGTGTGGGTCGCGGACAGTGCTCCTGCTACCGGCGGGGCAGAGAGAGGCGAGTGAGTGTAGTGTGTGATGTGAGGTTAGTGATGTAATGAAAAATAGTAAGTTGGAAGATGAGATGGAGATGGACCAAGAGCAGAGTAGGCGAGCGCAGGATTATATAAGCAATGGACTACACTGGCTCTATTTTCCTTTGCTCTTGCTCTGGCCAGCCAGCACACATGCATTCCTCATTCCTCCCTCCTATGTGCTAGGAGTCTAAGAGTGCGCGGATGCACGTAGGAAAACACACGGCACTATATAGAGCCGTTGAATTCACTCACTCACAATCTCCAGTTTCAGTTCAATTGAGGGAATGCGAAACATACATATAGGAGGAGCTTTAGCAGACGTCTGAGTTGACGACGATAAAAAGGCGAGGAGCCAGAAAGGAATCAATAAATAAATGCCAAGCAAGAAAGTACAAGATGCATTCGCGAGAGCTGCTCTACGTACTTACTTACTACTACAAACTCCAGTCTAGTCCTTCGTAGTAAGCACAAGTAGTAACTGAGTAGTGGAGAAAATAAATATATTTATACCCTTTGTACATGGGATACTACCTACTACGTTAACTCTCTCTCTCTCTCTCTACTTGTAGTAGGTAGTTAGTAGGGGTAGATTTTTACTCCAATAGCAAGTAATTTTTTTTTACATAAGCCTAACTAGTAGTTATTTACAGTGGCAAAAGTATGGACTTGTATTTATTCCATTAGATCTCTCCTCATTCACTTTCCCACTATATGTTAGGACTACTTAACTTATTATATTATTCTGTATAGCTCTGGTACAGTAAGTGTCTCTGTCTGCTGCGAAATGTTGATCTTCCTGAAATGTATTGTAATTCATTCTGACATGAATGTTTTAACGTTGCATCCTCTCTTTTATGTAGGAAAACATATACAGCAGCTTATTGTATTGTATAAGACAATACCTAATTAGCTAATAATGCCAATGCTGTGTTTATACTTTTCTGTTTATTGTGGAATATAATAGAGATTCCATTAATTTATTACAGGGATTAGACATTCACTGTTTGGAACAATTTGTCAAATGGAGATTTTTACTGTGGGAAACAGTCGTCGAAAATTAATAGCACTCAGTAGCAGGGCAATAGAGTAAAATGTATTCTAGTATCTTGACTCAGTAGTAACTTCAGTTAGTGTATCTAGACAATGTAAATGAAATACTAAGTAGAAAAATTAGTAGATACCTAAGGGGAATGCTTTTTTAGCTGCTAAATACTGCAGGAATCATGAGGTAACAGTTATCTTATGTGAACCTGATCCCCATTTTCTTATGATATGACTCAATATGTTGTTAATATCTGTTGTACAATAGGTTATTAGGCTTATTACGGGTGTTAAAGGGTTACTATGTTGGCAAATGAACTGTTTTGGTACATGCTACGTTGTGTCGATAAGATATGCGTAATAGATATCATAGGTCATCATAGGAGGGAAGAATCGATATTAGGGAATTGGGAAAGTATGTTGTCCTCTCCTTCTCCTCTGTCTACTATTTTGTATGTTCAATATTCATGCATTGTAACATTTTGTAATTAAAAACGGTGGCCTTGTATTGTATTTACTGTAATAAGCCTGAAATTAGTGCAGGTGAGAAGCATGCTATGAAGCACTTAGCTCTTAGGTAAAACTTAAAATCCTCTAATGCTGAACTTCCGTTATTGGATTTTCGTCTGCTGAAAAAGCAATAGCTAAGTAATTTCTGTTGCTGCTGATACATGTTAAGCATAGCATAATATTCTCTCTATCAGTCAGTTGTTAAAAGGTTTCAACGAAGATGTGGACAATTTTGTTTACTAGGCGAGTAAGTAATTTTGTCTGACTCATTCCTCCCTTCTCGTTCGTCCGGAAATTAAGTTACCTTATGTAATGTCCTGCCTATCTGATATCAGCATTCAGCATATAGAACTTTGTTCTCTCTCTCTCTCTCGTATCAGTTGATGCATGTATATCATTACTATTATTAGATAGAAGTCTATGTTTGACTAAAAGTCTCTATTGGGCTATGCTATGTATGTAAGTTGAAATTAGAGAAAATGAAATTTGAGAAGTAAGAAGGAAATAGATAGATATATAGATAGGTGAATGCTTCATTACTTGTTTAATTTTTGATGTTATAATGTTATTGATATATATTAGGAATAGATAAGCTATAGATATATGTAGCAGATAAAATAAATGAGAAATAATGTGTACGACCCGACACAGAAAAAATAAATAGCAAAAGACTGTTCGTTGAATGTAGGTAGAGGTAAATGGTAATTTTGTACCTGTGTGTGTATATATTTGCTGGAGGGAAAGTAAAATAGAAAGGTTCAAATCCTCCATGATTATGAAATGTAATAAACGTAAAATGAAGTTTAGCAAAGTTGCTATAAACAATTTTAATACATTCCAAAAGTTGCCGGAAGTCAATCGTAATTCCTCCATCCAGCATCATCAGCCTATAGTCAAAAAGTCAGGGTATTGATAGGCTCGTTGAATAGAGCGAATATTTTCTCTGGTACAGCTATAAATTAGTGACGTTACGCTTTGATATCTAGCAGTCTTTCATCTTCGCATTTGAAAGATAAATTAATAGAAGCGGAAATTGGTATTATTATGCTATTTGTACAGATGAAAGAGGAATTCATGTAACGAGAAGGAATTCTATTCTTTGCACTTGTAGTTTTGTCTGGGTTCTGATTGTTTTGACTGAATAGTTGATTGCACTTCTGGATCATAACAAATATAATGGTGGTGATACAAAACGCAAACGGTGCGGTGGCTGCATTTACGAATAGCAGTTGCAGAGAAAGCACTCAAAGATGCTATTGCTTCATGGAAAGTGACTAATGTGGTTGATGTTGATAGATTTTCATAGGAGTATAGTACTAGGTTTTAAAATTCAATGTCGTACTTTAAGCAATATCTACCTCAGAATATTTATATTTGATATTTGTAATAGAATCATTTCTGTAAGGGTAAATGTAAAATAAAAGAGATAAATTGCAATGTCTGCTTGTTGGCGTCCCTCTCAAAGTGGATGTGGGTATGTGAATAGTATCATATCACAGCCAGCTTTGATGAGCGATGACTCAAGTGAAATTAACTCGGAGAAAAGTCATTTTAATCTCTTTCGTGTTGAGTAAGTCTGTTTTGTGTACATTTCATTATACAACTACTACTGTTAGAAAAATAGTGAAGAAAGTAACGTTGTATTTTTAAGAGATATTATTGTGTTGTATAACAAAGCGCAGAGTATAAAATTATAGAGTGCTGCTGAGTACTAGACAAATGCCAACAAGTGTATTTTTCTATATTTTGGGTCATTAATGCAGTTGTTGCGTCCAGTCAGCCCCTGGCTATCATTAATTGGCATGAAAAAGTTAATGGCTTTTAAAGTTTTAAGTAGTGTTTAAAGTGTATGGACTGCGAAGGGTTAGTGTAAAGGACAGAGTTGTGGAAATGAGCTGAATGAAATGTGACAGAGAGAAGAAAATAGTTCGGAAAATGTTTATTAGCAATATGTAGTGCTATTCTTGTGACTAAGAATGTGATAGAAGATAAGTGAAGTTGGTAAAAAGGATTGTAAAATGGGAGGGACTTGGCGATGGGATGACATCCTTATAGTTAACACAGAGTTCAGTTCAGTTCAGAGTTGGTAGAAAGACTAGCTCAGTGAACTTAGGTATAACGAGCGCCTATCATCATCAACTACATCTATTAGTCGACAGAGACAGAGACGACACACACACACATACACACACTCAGTAGTTATTATTATAGAATAGTAGATGACTTGACTCCTGTGTCTATGGGTGGACTTATGCACTATTCGTTTAGGACTACACTACAGATAAGACTGATAATAATTGCAACTGTTGGAAGTGTAGTTTGCTTCGGTATGTCGTTGTCGTCGTGTACTATGGTTTGAGTAGCTTTAAAAAAAAGAGAAGTGCATACTAGAAATAGTAGTGGTAGTAAAGAAGAGAGGAGAGTGGCTATATCTGTCGGTTCGGTATTTGCTCGTTGTGTATTGACGTTGTTGGTAGAGAGAGAGAGAGGCAAGAGGCAATAGTATGAGGAGGATAGTTATGTAGCGTTACATAATAAGTAGATGGGAAAGTATTCATGGTGTTATGTGAGTGTACAGATATAGAGTTGGGAGTTGTTAGTTTAGTTGTAGTTTTTGAGAGAGGAGAGTGGAGTAGCATGTGCCGTGTGTGATGGCATGGCTTAGCATGACATAACTACGATATGGCAATCATGGAGTGGAGGGAAGTATTCGCTCGGGCCCGGCACGGGTTTTAACTTGCATAGTTGAGACGAGGAGGTGGATCACTCTCCGTTGCATCCTTTCAACTGGGTTGGTTGGTATTTCTGGCAAGAGCTCATTCTGGCGCGTAGCGTTCTCAATTACCCGGTCCGAACCGAAAGATAAACATCATTAGCATTGCTCTTTTAAAAATTCTTTTCCTTCATGTGCTTAGTCCTCTGCCTCATGCCTGCCACTATACTTAAATATAGTACTACTATTCTCTTACGTAATAAGTAGCTTTCTTCTTTTTCCTCCTCCGACTACAAGTCAACTGTAGCGAGTGAGAGAGAGAGAGAGAGCGAGGAAATAAGATGAAGCTTATAAAAACTGTCTCTTCATCTGTCTTTCTACTCATTGTCAGTTATTTGAGTATCCTCTTCCACTCACATTCACATTATATGAGAATGAACTTTAGCACGACGTTTACATCCATCCCCTGCATTACATTAGCTATTTTATACTGAGACTAATAGGACATTGTAGTTGCATACCTACATTAATGCACTATGTTAAAATCCTCCTCATTTCTTCCTACTTTTGACGCTAAGCCGTCCTTTTCTTACCTACCTATCCGCTATTTTTGTGTCATCCTCATCTATTTAGCTAGGATACACTAAGTTCTCCTCGAAGGAATGGCAAACGGCTAAGACAAAACTCATAAATGACTTAGCTACTTAGTCTCCTATTGGTTCCCACTTTTCTTAAAGTGCTCACAGACTAGAATTATCCTCTTCCTGTTTTATACTGTCTTATTTTTGTGTCAGACTGATATGTATACACTAATATGTACTTACAACATCAATCCACTGTAATTTCTGACGTTATTAGTGAAACTGATTGCGAGAGGAGATTAGGAGAGTCACTGAAGAAAACATTTAGCGTCTATTTCACTTGTACGGATCGAGCATCCTTTTTAAGAAGTGCATGTTAGTTTGTTCTTTACTTTTCGTTTTTTCCCAAGAGTTTTTGTCAATTGACACTTTCCATTATGGTGACCAGATCAGATCTTACATTTTTTTTCTCCCTTCGTTATCTAGCTATAGGAGTGTGAATGTTTTTAAAATGCTTTTTGAGATTTGTTGAGAATCTCAAACTGTCAAAGAAAGAATGGGGTTTGCGAACATCTTTTAATTGCCAATGAAAGAGAAGTGACTATAGTATTCATGGAGGGACGAAGGATTGTCTATTTTTAAGAATGTTTTTTTTATTGGAGGACAAATTATAAATCAAGATAAATGGCAGAAGTTAGTGAAAAATATTTTCTGTGAGTAGAGGTTAAATTTTTAGTATTTTCATATTTCATTTTTGGGATTTGTCAGTGTAGTAGGTTTTTGGACATGGTTAAATGACAGTACAGATGTTCATTTTATGGCTGGATGTTGAACAACAATAATTCCTGTTATTTTGGCAAGGAGATGGTTAGGAAGGATAATGGGGAAGAGAAAATGTGGACATGGGTGACGTGCACTGCCAGAGGATTTTTTCTAGCGTTACATTCAGTTAGGAAAAGGGAGTATGAACATGTCCATTTGTACTTATATAGTCATCCCATCGGATCCGCCGTTGTTTTCTTCCTTCCTTGAATGACATTTATGGCCCCGCCAAGAGAGCCGCTTTCTTTGTCGTAATTTTAAAGTACTCGTTCCGCTAACTGGGTTTCTCTTTGGCCACATCTCTTCCTTACACTTCCCTAATGCAAAATTCTGATATTCTGGCATCCTTTTTCTGTTTTTGTCAGCGTGTCACCACAAGTCATAAAATTAAGTTTTTTTTTGTGAGACATGTGTAAATGTATAATAGAGAAATTGATTCATTTCCAACTTTTCCGAAATAGCCTGAGTAAAAAATGAGTTTACCAATAAGGTTGGTGTCCATACTACATATTTTTGTCCCAGTTTTATTGGAGTTAAGTGAAGTTACGAGGTTATTTTATAGCGTTCAACCCCTCTGCATAGAAAGGAGCCGGAGCCGGTATCTTTGCTTTATGTCCTAATTATACTTTCATTAGTCGAAGTAGAAAAGTGGAAAAAGGTACTATCCTCCGTGATTGTTAATGAATAGACTCATTCGATTGAAGTTGAAGCGTGTTCCGTCATTTTAATGTTTGTTGGACCCTAATTGGACATTGGTAAATCTTCTAGCCCTCTACTAGTAGTGATGAACGTGATTCGGAGATGACATCATGATGTGCTGGAAGAAAAGTCTTCTGTAATTTTATTCCATGGTTTTTGGGGATTTATAAAGAGAAAATTGGATTTTATGCACATAATAAATATATGTATAAAAGAAGGGGAAAAGATGGAGAGAGTTTTGTTTTTATTGTCAGTTAAATACTAAAGTTAGATTCAGTGCTGTAGTAGTAGTAAATTGAGTCGAAAATAATATTATTAGAGTGGAAGTGGGAGTTGTTGTCTGAGTTGGGTTTTCCTTTGACCCAGCCTTGGTTTTTGGCTAAAACATGGATTCATACTTACATGACGTAGTAAGAAGTAGATAGGTGGAAAATATGTATAATATTGTCTCTGTCCTTCAGTCCTTCTACTTTCTACTAACTGATCGTCTTTACTTTTTGGTTAGAAAGCGGAGACACCGTAAGGAAAGGACTAAAGTCATGGCTAAATAAAAAAGAATGGAATTATAGAGCTAGAGGTAGGAAGTGTTTAGTTTGAGTCATTCATGGGTCAACAACAGTTAAGAGTTCAGAAGCTGGCAGGGTAGGGATGGGAATTTTGATGGGTAGGTTGATGTGGAAAGTGTGGTGGGTAGCGGTTAAAGTTTTACGGTGATAGGAATTTGGGAGGTAGAGGTTGGTTTTCGTGTTCAGTGTGTTGGTTAGTAGGGAAGGTTGTTGGAGGAGAGTGAGTGCGAGGATTCATCAGACAAGTTTCATCATCCATCCTAAGAGCTCTTTGTCCATTCTGGATGCAATGCAGAAGAGAGGGAAAGAGGGAAAGCAGAGTATAATGGCCTGAAAGATGCATTATTTAGGATCAGCGTTGATGTCCTAGTCTATCGCCGCAGACGGCGGACCAGACTCGAATACTAATGTCGATTTTGAACTCAAATATGCGGCGCATTATTATTGGGATCTTGTACATAGAATTTTATCCCATTCTCGCTTGGCTTTTGGATATAGTGTTAGAGTTAGGGGCTGTGCAGATATTATGGCGAGAAGTAGGAAGGAAAGGAAGGTCACTCAAATCATCTTCCCCTTCCTTCCTTTTATCCAATTATTAGGGATGACTGTGGAGAGTGCAAAGATTTTCATGGGGACTGTGTGCTGGAGAATTCCCCGAAAAGTCCTCTTCGTCATATTTGACTTCTCCCGCACACAAGTGTGAGAGAGAACTGGATGGCAGGACTTTTTCTCTCTCCTCCTCGTCCGGCTCTATTTTAAAGAACTCACCCGGGTTTTCTGCCAGAACTCACAGAGTAACTCTGGAGTCTGTGAGGACTCGACAGGAGGATGAGTGGAGAAGTGAGAGTGCGACTCTGAGGCTCAAGTCCATGGACAGAGAGAGAGAGAGAGAGAGAGAGACGAAGACTCTTCCACTACTCTCCCTTCCTTTTTCCTTTCTTCTTTCCCTTCAATTCTTGTTACCTCAGGATCTATTCAACTTTTACGTGATGTCATGTACACTCCAACTTCTATTAATGTAAATGCATCTTCCCACTCCATTATTGCTCTTTCTATATTATAACAAATGTGCTCTAACTCAGTCAGCTACCACTCTTCCGCTCTCTCTCTCTCTCTCTCTCTCTTCTGCCGCCTTGTTTTCCTTCTTTCACTTCCCTTCTCCAGTTCACAGAAAATTTATTCCTTCTCATATATAATCTCATTTTCTCATCAAAATCTGTATTGTATGTAAGTATGCGTATGCTCCGTCCTTTCCTCCTCCTCTCTCTGTTTCTCTCTCTCTTTCTACACTTGACTGGGGAAAGTCAACTTAAGTACTTATAGCCAAATCATTATTTTATTCCTCGCACTGCATCCTGTAGTAATGATGTTATCCATGCCTTGTACTCCATACGGCTCCATGATTATTCTCTAAGGAGACTTATCGCGACTTACTTTTACTGCTCTCCCATTTTATAACGTCAAACTTGCCTAAATACTCCAAGTAAAGACATTTATGATTGTTAGCTAGACTTTGTTCACAAATTCTGTTTTCCATGTACAAATCTACTATTTTATTGACGGAAAAATTACATTTTACTAACAATTCACTAAAATACTGTAAGATCATTATCATGCCAATATTATTATAGTCTGTTGTGTAAACTTTAATAATAATAATATTAATAATTTTGGGAAGCGAAAAGATTATTTTGTAAACACTACTACTGCCTTCTCTACCATATTGTGAAATATTAGATAGCGATTATGTGCATTAGTTGACGTAGTTAATGTTAATAGACGTTTTTGTGAGTAGTTTTCCTACTCTTCTGAATCCAAATTTCAAAATGATGTTCATTATTGTTCATCAGCCAACATTGATGTACCTACCTGTAATTTATTTTATAACGTACGCGTACGTTTGATGTGGTTTATACTGCGGAGTCTAGACGGAAATTCAAAACTACAACTTTAACAATTAAGGAGTAGCAAGGAGTTTGATGTGGGCATTTGTGATCGGTGTGTGGCATCCTTTGATGTGTGCTTGTTACATTAACTATCATCTCGCCTCTACTGTATATTTAGTTAGTAGTTTTATTCTTTGGTGTAATTACTGATATCAGAATACACATGTATGTATTTTCAATTAACGATATATAATGTAGTAACTTAACTGATCATGTAGTGTTTGGATCACTGACCTCTCTGACGCTACAGCTCGTTTGTGGTTATGAATTTGTTAAAATTTCTAGATGTATTTCTACCTAGCACCTGTAGTATTTAAGTATTTAAGTATTTTGAGAGTAGCTTAAGTTTGTTTTATGCCTTAATTACAAGTTAAATATTAGGAAGAAGAGAAAATGAATGTGACAAAATGACAACTGGAGCTACTTTATTATATAGTGTTTTCTTGTGCTTAGTATTTTGGTAGAAATGGTGGATGAAGTGCTACAGCACTACACGATGCCACCAATGCTACTCCATGGAGGTCTGAGGATGTCTAGGGAAATGTCTGCAATTTGTCTGGTGAAGCTTATCAGAGTGGATGTGGTGTGTGGAAATTGTTTCATATCACAGCCAGCTTTGATGAGCTTGGCCGCGCACCAATTCATCTCGTCTATCCATGGAACAAGACGATTAAACTATCAACAATTCTGTGCAAAAATCGTTGTTAACACGGTAGCACACCAACAGCTAAATAATTCTTTTCCCTTCCCTCACCCATTTTCTTGTGTGCTGTGTGTCCCCCACAAACTCAAGTGAAAATCTCTACATATCCAATTAAAAGTAAATCTATTTATTCGCTACTAAAAAATCTATGTCTGTCTGTGTATATTTAGCTGCAACATATTATGTTTACGAAGGAGTTTTCTTTTGACAAATGTATCTAGGAATAACTTTTCTTAGCATTTTATTTATATTTTATATTTGTTTTTTTAGCATTTTATTTAAGTTTTTACTGCTACTACAATTCAAGAAATAGTTAATGCAGTTTTTTGATGTGAGAAAATGAGAAGTCTGTTGTTAAACTGATAAATGTTTGTTTTAAATGTAACGTGTGTAAGATAAACTAGGTTAAAAGTATCATCTTGTAATCCTCATTTGTAAGAGTAGTTAAATTAATGAATTAAAAGAAAAAGTGTTAAGGTTTTTGCTTTTATGTGATGTTATTTGTGAAGGAGTGATTTAGTTATGTATATTTAATTGAAATGGAGGGATTAGAGGAAGTTCTATGATTTGTAAAGGAATGTTAATAGTTGGGATTAAAGAGGGATCAAGAGTGAAGAGTGGAGTAGAGGTACGGAAGAGTGTGTAGTAGAGGTTGTTTTGTGAGTTCAATGTATTGGTGGTGGTAGTAGTGTGGCTGTAACTTGGAATTTAGAGGAGTTAAATCGATAGTGTCAAGGTTTCATGAGGAGTCTGGTTGGAGTCTCGTCTCAGATATATATATTTCCTTAGATTCCCCAAGAAAAGGTAGCTTTTACTCTTAAGCAGCCACCAGCAGGTTAGGAAAGAGTTCTCCAGTCCCAAGACGTACATATTGTTTGTATGTAGAATGAGTGTGGCTTAATGTAAATCAAGATTATGAGCCTTTTTTATGCATTTACCTTTGGCTCACCCAACTTTGGCTATTGTCGATAAAGAGAAACAAGATAAATAATAGAAAGAATATAAAAACAATCGAAAGTTAAATCGAAAGCTTTAGTTAAAGGGTGATGCTGTACGCCACGGCGGTGGTAGTCGCTCCTATTTTCCCCATTTATCAGCAGTAATGTGATATAATGTTTAGTCGATATGTTCCATGTCGACTGCTGCTACTGGTGGCTCAATGTGTAGAGAGAATTACGGCATGCCATGCCCACAATTTGATTGCATCTCTGTAGGACTGATGAAAAGAACACTTAAGCATGATAGACTTTTGTAATTCATAATATAGTGACTAAGAATTTAAGTATGAGAAAATAGCGTGGATTTAAAGATAGTGTAAATAATAATTTGAAAAAATGTCTGTTTTTGGTTACAGTTCATGAGCATGTTGGCTCCGCTCGTTGGGAAAGAGATTACGGTGAAAACGTACCTGGATCGCTATTGCACCTTGTGTGACGACCCCATGTTCCAAGTGAGACGCGTCTGTGCCACGAGCATGGGCGATATTGCCACAGTCATCGGCACTAAACTCACAGAACTCGTTCTTGTAAGCACTTGATTTTTATTTCTTCGTTAGTTAATTTTCATATTCTTCTAATTTGTAACCATTCATTCTGTATACACTAATCCATTTATCATTTATTATGTAATACTTGCTAAAACATTAATCAAAGGGGAGGAAAATCCTCTCTGGATTAGCTTAGCTTGTACATTTTTAATTAATAAAATTGATGCGAGTAATTCTTCAAGTTTCGTGCATGTTGTTTTTTGTTTTGTCCAGTTGCCGAAATTCATGGCATTAAGTGGGGATGAAGTTTGGGGTGTCCGGAAAGGCGCCGCAGAAGTTTTCACAATAGTCGCAAATGTTTGCCGCTTGTCAACTCGTAAGAAAATGTTATCACCCCGTTTTGTTCGTCTACTCACAGATCCCTCCAGATGGGTTCGTGTAGCTGCTTATCAAACACTCGGTCCTCTCATTACAACATTTGCAACTGATGATGGTCACACCGTCTCCCCTGACCCTGACTCTTCTGAAGCAGAGAAAAATTTTCTTTATCGGTAACTATCCCATATGAAAATAACATTAGCCTCTTTTATAGAAACAGGGGAAAACAACGATCATGCTTATCATTTCTAAATTTTCTCTGCGAAATGCTTAGAAACTAAAAGTATATAGTAAACATAGAGTTTTTAGTGGTAATTGTTGTTTATTTCTTGAGTTATTGTTTTTACTTCCTTTAAGAGACAGTAATGAAATATATTTGGACATTTGTTGTTAAAGTAGAGCGTTTTTGGTATAGCTAAAGCAAGTAGGAGTAAGGAAAGTTGTATTTCGGAAAGATAGACTAGAGCGTGTGCTTCGTATCATATAGTATTGTCATTAAGTAGATTTTGTTTTGGCACCATGTGTCTCTAGGACCTAGGACATGGCCCCTGTCGAATAAACAACTACATATTATAATAATATTATATGCCTATGTAGATGATATTTACATTCGACTAAATAATAAGCGTATGTAATGCATCCTCTTCTAGTATCTGTAGCATATTTTATCTATATAGATATAGCTCCTACTAATAATAATGCTGTGCTGTGGGAAGATTAGTCGACACGAGGTGCATATGGTATTTAGAAGATGCAATGTGTGTTCATTTAGGATATACTTTGGTTTTTGGATCTGTTAACTATGTATGAACGTAGTAGAAGTTAAGTAAGACTCTGTTGACTATGAAAGATGGAGTGACTAAATTGGGTAATTGTAAAACATCTTGTTCTCATATGTAATCTCCGCGGCAGGCCGAGCAAACGACATATCAAACTCCTAATGAAAAAATACATCTGCTCTAGCTCTGCTGTCTTGTCTTGTCTCCAGAGTTTCATTTATCTTGAGTAAATAGGGAAAGCATTGCATTGCATCCTATAATAGTAATCTTATAGATAGGATAGTGTAGGATAGTAGGATACGAGAAGAAAAGTTCAATAACTCTGTTTCTCATATGATAATTATAAGGATGGATGAGGAACTGTGGATGCTATCCTACATAATTGTTGTTATTTTTCTGAAAGAAGCCTTATTAATGGAAGAAAATGGGGGAAAACATTAGAAATGTAATATTAGAATGAAGAGAAGCCAGGTATGATTATATTTTTGGAGGTAATTGTGAGGAAGTAGTCGGACAGACGGAGACGTAATTTCATTAATAGCTGCATTGGAGGATTTTGTACGTGTGTACACGATGTCTTTTCGAAAAACGATGGGGATAGGTGGAGGTTTACGCTCAGAAAAGGCAACTGCGGCTGATTGTCAGTAAACATTTTATGTATAGATAGCCTAGAGGTGTGGAGTGTGGAGGGATATTGTCGAAAATGCATATAGGCAGTTATTGTGGGATGATTGTGTTAGGAGCGGAAGAAAGGGTTTCCATTCCGAAAAGCCTGATGAAATGAAGGCGAATGGAAGGGAGGGAGGGAAGGATCGGCTAGGCACACTTTTCAAAGCCCTGCTCCTTTCTCGACGCTAACATTTGTCGTGTGACTGTAGAGAGAGTGGAGCTGGAGAGCTTTGCTATGAATGTAGGGTGGCTCTTCTTTGACATGGTTGCAGTTCCAGCCAAACCAAATGTAGCTAAAGCTTTAGGAAACTTTGTAACGCTGTGCTCTCTTTCTCTCTCTCTCTCTCTCTCTCAAGTTAGACAGTATGGAAATAAATGACGGAGGGTAGGGTAGGACGAAGGATAGGGTGGTTCTTCTCCTTTTCCCCAACTATATCTGCCTCTCTCGACTCTAGAGATTTTCTCTCGTATATTTATAGCAGAGAGAGAGATTGTAATTCGGGGATATATGTGTATAGGAGGAAAGGGTGAGAATATTAGTTGAGTTTCACATGAATCTATGTGTAGTTATAAATAAAGAAGTATATAGAGGAGAGAGAGAGAGCGAGAGGAAGGAAGGAGCGTCATTCTCATTTATGTGATGCATCTTGGTTTTCAATTTTTGAGTGTAACATGAAAATGGTCTGAAAAATGGAAAAGACAGTTGTGTTGCTGTAAGTAGTAAATTGTAGTTTGTGTGACTGTGCGGCTGTGGCTTAGGAGCAGATGTTGATGTAGCTTGGCTTTGGATTTCTATGTTTCTAATCAATGGAGTCATGTCCTACGACCATACGGATAGGACAAGACAGGAGGAATGTTTTTCCCTCTCTCACTCGCTTCTCCTCACTAATTTTCTACTGTTAACTTGAGTTAAATGGAGTTGATTCCCTATCGGATACGATAGATAGGGACATATCTAGACATATTTTGCATGTAGCTATATGCTTTAAGGGTTGAGTTTTCCGAAGAAAATGAAGTCGAGAGAAGAGAGTGTGTCGGGTGTGGAGAAATGAGTGGATTGTATTGAGAGTCCTTTTCCTGGACTACAGTCAAGTAAAATCGGGAATATATAGTAAATGCTTAAGAAAACCATATAACATTCAACACTTTGTAATTTAGGCGCGTTGAGTTGTTTCGTTTTTTTCCCCTGTCGTTTTCTTTCCTCCAAGATGAATTAGATGAGGATTTTTTGGTTTTCTTCTGTAGGTTTTTTGAGTTTTTTTTTGTAAAGATTTTAACGGTATATTTGTAACAGGAGGAGTTGTGACACGGTGTTGACTATCGAAGAGGACATAGCCCAAGCAGTGGCTGGAGCCGTCGGGAGCGTAAAAGAAGCTGAGGAAGCAATGCAAACGGCGACAGAGCAACAAGCACAAATAAATTTAGTATTAAAGACAGAAAGTTCCCAAAATTCAAGTCAGTCATCTGTGATATTTACGAGTGGGACAACAAGTAAAGGAGAAAGTGATGATGGCATGGAAGAGACACAGTCTTTGGATGAGGACAACTACACTGGGACTCAGATGGAAATTGATGAGTGTGATGAGCAGAGCGAGAGCGGGGATCAGCAACCTCAACCTACTAATAAGAAATTATATTCATTATATTGTGAGTCACAGCCCTTGGCACCAAATCCAGGCTATGACAAAGAAAAGTTGAGAGAATCTAATGATCCTTCGGATCGTGGAGATGCGGATGCTTCTTTCATCGTCTATGAAATGGCCACAAGTCCAGACAAGAGTTGTGACGAGGGAAATGAGAGGAAGCAAATGGATTTGAACAATACTGCTTGGACCATTAGTAACTTATCGTCTTCCAATGTGTCTTCCAACAACCCTACGACAGATCAAGATGTTTCTTGCACCATTATTGTAGCCTCCAAAAAGCCACAACTAGTTCGTGAAGATAGCATGATCGAGGGAGGGAATGCCAACGCCAACACAAATACAAGTACGCTTCCACCTCCTCCAGGTCAAAACCCTTACAATACGTTTCAGTATTGGCGACTGCCTGTTCCAGAAATACGTATTGAATTCGATGAGGATCTCCCTCATACTTCTTCAGATGAGCCTGGAGCAGAAGATGATGATACACAGGTAATTGTTTTTTTTAAGTTTCTTTTTTGGCTTTTAAGAAGCTACAGTGCGTAGTGAAATAGTTTGGAGATTGTTTTAGAAAAGAAAATGGCGGGCTGTGGATGGAGTGGATGGACGCGGGTAAGTAAAGTAAAGAGTGAAGAGAGAGAGTCAGTCCTATGCTATGTAGTTATGTTGCTAGACGAGATGTTCAGAGTTGGTTGACGCAAAGTAAAGGAACATTAAAGAAATTAAACGGTTTGTGTAGAGTAGGCGGGGATTTAAAGAGTTACGATACAGATAGGACATGACGTGGAGTGCTAGTGCAAATATTGACAATCCGGCCCTGCCATCTTTTCTGGACAGGAGCCAGTTGTCCCAGGGAGGACTTTCATGTATATATTATCTATGGGTGTAATGTACGGAAGGATGTGAAGATAAATCCCCCCCGTTTCAGAGATGCCATGAGGTAGGTTCACTTACATTCGATGAAGTTAAGTGTTGTGTGGTTGCCGGAGTATGCGAAGGCTTACACAAGGATTAGTCCTTCCACCGTCAACTCAAATTACCATCCACAATTCTCAATACCTACTTTGATTCACATTATAAAAATTATATCTCAACTCTACAATGTTCACAGATAAGATACCTACCTACCTTAAAGCTATCATCTATCTACTTTCTACCCAAACGACTCTCTTCTCCTTCTCATCCACTAACTACTATATCTATTTTATATTTGACTATCTTCAAACATGTTTCATCTCATCATCATTCCTCTTTTAAAGCCCATTTCAAGGATTTCCATTTCTTAACAGCAGTCTAAAGCATCATTTTAAAGTAAAGTTTTCCTATTCAGAAAGCAACGTCGCTCTCCGACTAAAAAAATGACTTAAATTACGGGTTGTCAAAAACGTTAGAAAATAAACTTTGGCCTGGCCTGGAAAGAAGGGCATGATCAAAAGACTCGCCCAAATCATGCTAAATAAAGATGAGATCGGTTTTTGTTGAGTAATCAATTTCACCTTTTCCAATTAGCTTCTCACAAAACGAAAATTATCTTATTATTCTCTGTTAGCATCTTTTCTGTGTATATGTGAAGAGGGTACATGGGATATGGGCATAGTGAGACTGTGAGACACTTTGGATGTATCTATCTAAGATGTATCTATGCATGTAAGAATTCCATAATGTGAACGGATGTAGCCTGTCAGTTAGTGCCATACTACGTAGCAATAAAAAAAGCTCTGCTAGAAAGGTTTATTTGATATATGGTTATTCCATTGTCACTATGAACTAACATTTGAACATTTGAAGATTATTTTCCATTTTGGGCTAAGTCTGTTCTAATCCTCTCATAAGACATGAACACTGCTTTAATTAGCCGTATCTTGTTCATTCATTTGTACTTAGGCAACTGGCAGGGCTGTATTAGGTGACTGCCTAATTATATCTTCAGTAGTTATGTGACAGAAAGATATAGAACAAAGCAACACATGGTTAGTCTGTTTTATTTCCTGTGTCGTTTGTCAACACCAACTAGAGTGTAACATAGAGTCTTGTGTCGGAGAGGGATTAGGAAATATTTCCTATGAAGTTTACAACAATGCAATGCTCTATAAATTCAAAAATAAAGTAGTGGTAAATGTGAAGGGGAAGAAGATTTAGGGAGAAGGCCTATTATCCTCACAAAACACTCTAACTCCTTCCTATTCACTTGTGTTTTAAACGTGCTAAGTTAATTTATGGACTATTTGTTTATCTTGTGAATTAAAATAATCTAAAATCTGAAGTAAATTATTATCATTTTTTGTGTGTCCCTAAAAGAATGCGAATGAAAAGAAATGCGAAGATGCCTTAAATGGGAATGTGGAGCTTGACAATAGCGCTTCCGGTTCTATGGAGTCGACCACTGTCTCTTCTCATACTAGATCTACTAAAACAGTTACTACCAGTGATATCATGCAGCGTGTGTCTGGTATGTCTCCCTCATCTTTCTCTTTTGCTGAGGATATATTATAGGAATTGTTAAAAAAAGATTTGGCTCTGATGTCACTTTAATAACATGTCGTACTGTGATTTTGTAGATGTGCATAGGAGCTACTTAAATTTGTACAATGCGTCCAGAGATCAGAATGGGATGGATGACATGGGTCTGGATACAATTAGACTTATGGATCCTTATGACGATGACTCAGATGATCAGTTCAGCAGTCCTTTTCCATACGGCGAAGATTGCTCTAGTTTATGGAGTGGTAAGCTTGTTTTTTCGTAATTTATTTTTTGTATGTTACTTGAGGATGTTTATGTTTAATGTTAATTTGTGTTTAAATAATGCAGCGAAACCAACGAGAAGTCGTCTTCTTCAGGATATTCCCAAAATGGTTACTTCTGGACATCAAGATATTGTACCTGATGCTCTTCTAGAACATTTTAATTCTATGGCCAATTTAAATAAAGAACAAGCGTGCGATTCAGAGTTAACTGGCTACTGCGTCTATAATCTTCCAGCAGTTGTTCATACAATGGGACCACAAAATTGGTCCATGCTTAGAGATTGTTATGAAGCTTTAGCATGTAGTATGCAGGTAATATTATCACGTTTATTATAGGAAATTATTGAACTTTTTGTAAGAAAAGATGTAAATTTTGATATTTTTTATTGCAGTGGAAAGTGAGGTATACTTTGGCTGCCAGCTTACACGAAATAGCACGAGTTTTAGGCCCGGAATTAGCGGAGAGAGATTTAGTTCCTTTTTATAACGCACTTACAAAGGATCTGGATGAAGTCCGAGTCGGAATTTTAAGAAACCTGTCTAATTTTGTCAAGGTAAGAAATAGTCTAGTGTGCCGAAGGACCTGGTATGATGCTTTAGAATAGACACGGGTGGAAGATGTGCATTACCTCTGCGCAGACTACTCATTAGTAAACGGATGTGCTTTCCTGTTTTTACAGATCCTTGGAAAGGAAGAGCGACGAAAATGTCTAGAAACTTTGCGAAGCTTCTTAGAAACTGAAAATAAACGTAATTGGCGGTTCCGGTTGGATTTGACAAATCAACTAGAACAATTAAGTGAAATGTTTGAACCTGAAGACGTCCTAAAGTACATTTGTCCCATTTCAGTGGATTTAATTTTAGATGGTGTAGCGGAAGTGCGGCGAAAAGCCCTTGAAGTGGTAAGAAATCCTTTACGGATCTACTGATCCATGAAAGAACTCATTGGCATTAATGTATTTTTTATTGTTTTGGCTTATGCAGGTTACTCATTTAGTTAAGCAGTTGAATGCATGTATGAAGCTGAACTCAGAGGGAGGAGAAACGAATTTAGTTCGGGAATTCCTACTGGAACTGGTTAACATCCTAGGACACAGTGACAGATGGGTAAGAAGACAGACCTTTGCCAGCCTTTCGGGTCAATTTGTGGAATTTGGTGCTCTATCACCCAACCAATTTGCTCAAGATATTTTACCACATTTAATTGATCTCAGCTCCGATAAGGTTCCCAATGTTCGCCTCATAGTAGCAAAAACTCTAACAAAATATGTTTTAAAAAACGGTAAGTCTACAAAGAGCAATTAATTATAGTTAATTATTTGTAATGAATTGCAATTAATTATTAGCAATTAATTAAATAATACAATTTGTCACAACTAACTCTATTGATTTATTTGGTGACTAGAATATTTTGCTGATTCCAACAATCCGCACAATGAAATTTTAATGTGTACAATGGGAAAGCTTCACAGCGACCCGGATCGGGATGTGCGGTTTTTCAGTGCAGAAGTACAATCAGAAGAAATAGAAGAAGAAAGTCGAGAAACCGAAAAGTCAGATGAGAAAACACTGCTACTAAAATTGTAGATTGTTTTGAAGATAATTTATGTAAGAAAATTGCAAATTGAAGTCTACGCACGCATGCAACTGAACATGAACAACTGAATTGCTATGAAATGTCGACTGTGCCATATTACTCTAAAAAAGGCCTAAAATTTTACTCTGTGTATTTTGTCGTGGTACACTATACATCAGTTAGCGCTAATCCGTTAATTATCATTATAACTCTTAGTATCTTATTTAAGTCTTCGGTCATGACATAATGAATATCTAATTAATAAAGAAAGGATTTAAAACAGCGGCTCAATAATTGCTTAATTAAAAAATTGTAGCGTAACGTGAAGTTTTAGTGTTAAAATTGTGCTCTTAACTTAACCTCGAGTAACTTACTAATTACAAACAAATCAATTTAAAGTATGTTTACTGATTGTAACGTGAAGAACTACGGAAGTATTTAAATTCAAGAGGATTATATGTACGCAACCGGCTTGCCTATAATTACCTTGGTTTAAATATAACAATAATACTAAGCTAGTTGATAAAACGTACTGAAAATTTGTGATAATTATCAAATTAGTAATTAAATACCTATTAAATATCTTCCCTGACTACGTGTTAGAGTATTTAGACAAAACGTTATGATAATGATATTCTTACACTCGTCCTACATATTTGCGCAAACAAAATGAGACTAATGTGAATTGGTCAAGTCGCAAATTTACCTACTAGATACTAGATAGTGTGATCTGATGTATCAATTAATATGCATTAGTAATCTCCTGGCATCCTTATTTAACTATCACTGTTGTTATTCTTCCTCCATAAACAGAAGTACTTGCTCTGTATTAACTTACATTGGCTTACCCTTAATTAATTCTTCTGAGTAAAGAAAAAGAAAAATCATATTTCCTTCATTCATTCACTTGCATTTTACTTAATCATACTTGCACTTTATCACATGGGCGGCATAGTTAATTTAATTCGACTGGGTTATAACGACTGAAATTATCCATTTAAAACTTATGGCATTCACTTTTAGCATGGTGTTCCATTTGGTGCACCTTAATTCTATTTAACTCAAAAAATTGCATTCAAAATTCACCTACCATATTTTCAAAATCTTTTAGCCAGTATTATTCATTAAAGAAAGAACATGTACTGTAGTTTGAAGCACAAGAAAATTTATATGCAATGCTACGTCGTAAAATTCTCGATTATTGCATGTTTTAAGATGGCTTATATTTATTTTGATAGAAAATAGGATAGGAATATTTGTACATGAAAGATTGAAATTTATTTGGCAAATACATTTACAAAACATCAATTCACGTGTATTAATTATTGCACAATTCAGTGCCACCATCGTTTACATACACAACAATTCATAGACATATCCCCTTTAAAATTCATATGGGGCGGAAAAGTATCCTTTCGGAAGAATGAGAAAGATGCAAAAAAGACAGATCTTATTTGTTATTTACAGATATTTCCTCAATAAGATCTCTACACAACTTTCCGGGAATTGCTACAGACTTAATATTTAATACATCGAATTCTATTTTCCGTACATTTCATTTTAACACTTCACAATTCTCTCAGTAACGCTCTCATCGAAAATATTAACAACTCATTCTTCCTCTAATAGAATGTCTTCAATCATCAATAATCATATCAACAGTGTTACATACATGTATATCGGACATAACAAACATCTTTACTTCACAAATCACAATATTCATCACATAAATTTATGTTTATCCTATTTCGCACCACAGAGTGCAGCATTTTTTATTAGTATCAAATAAAGTTTCTCTTGACATACGTGAATGAATACATAATACGCTTTATATGCTAAGTTAGCAATATTATAAAGGTTACAGATAATGTAAGGGTAGTGGATGATGATGAGATATTCCTTTAAACTTTAAGCAAACGTGAAAAAGTCAGTTTTAAAAACATTAAACGTCAAATGAAAATTTTAGATCAAAAGGAGTATCATCTATTTACTGATACATATATTATTTGATAGACTATATAGCAATACTACAATAACCGCTACGCAAAAACACTCCAAAAACGCCGAACTACATTACATCACGTCTAAAAACCACGCAAAAAGAAAGGGTCAGTTACTATAATTGTAGTAAAAACACAGCAGTGAAAATGACTCTCGGAGTTGGACCGAGGAGAAGTGACTGTAGCACATTTAATATAATTTTTAGCACAATAAAGTTAATGTAACTTTTTCTATGAATGAATTAATTGGTTTTTTTGCTGTTTTCCTTCTTTTTCCCATTCTCCTTTTTCTTCTGCTCATTTAGTTTGGAATTAGCCTTTCCAGGTTTGTGTACAGTCGTGCTCAAATTGCTCCACAACAAAGTCAGCCATTGTTTGGTCATCAAATCATCTTTGAAGCAATTATAGCAGGTAGAATCTCTGAGTTGGTGAGGAATGCTTCTTCGCAATAAATCCCGACTTCTATTTAAAGGAAATATGGCTGGCATTTATTAAAAATCCCAACATTTTTTGTATTCTACAAAAATATTATGGACATTTTCATGCATATAATCATGCAAATTGTTCTAAAAGGATTATTTTTTAATATATTTACGCTATGTCTTCGGATAATCTCAAAAAGCAATGAATAATATACTTCAGCAATCGGGTGTGGGTGGTTATTTGTTTGGTGGCACTTAGATGTTTAATAATTTTGCATAGACCAATGGTAATATCACTGAGGAAGTAAGGACTGTGACAGATGTGAAAAAGTCCAAAGTCCGTAAGCAAAACTTTTCGCAAAATGGCAATGGCAAGAAGTTTCGTCGCGAGATCTGTGTACAGCTCAGTCTTGACGATCCGGAAGCAAAGGGGTAAAATCTCCGCCGTTGTCGTAAACAAGCAGCAAACCACATTGTTGTCACTATTCTAAAAGTTCAAACACTCTCATTACAAAGAGTTATATGCAAAAGAACGTCTTCAAAAATTAGTCAATAATTAATTGCAGTAAGCTTTAGAAAATTTTACTTTGACGAGAGCTAGAATAACGGATAAAGTACTCTGTCTCAAGGACTCTATAGGTTCTTCTTTAGCCAATGTATTCAAGTAAGGATACAGCAGCATATGTATGTGGGCGTTTAGAAATAAAGGTCGAGTGTCTGGATGCTGAGCCACACATTGAAGCAATTTTAGCGTGTTACAAAGCTACAAAATAACAATTACACAAGTTTTATTACAAAAAAAGTGCAAAAACCAACAACAATCACTAGAAGAGACAAAAAGTAAAAGGATTTTTTTCCATTCTCACAAATAGAAATGGATTTATTATTTCATCCCGATAATTCATTTCTATATTATACCTTTTTAGCTTGCTGCACATTCAATATGGGAGGATCAATGTAGAAATAGCCGGAAATAATGTCGTCAATTAAGCATGACATAGAGCCTACAGAGTGCCAGAGCAAAGGAGCCAATTCAGAAGAATTTCCTCGCTTTTCTCTGTACCAGAAAATTATTTCGTCATTTCATGTCATTTTTCGGAGAAAATAGAATTTAATCTATTTATTTAGCTCACAATAATTCAATGACATAAAAATCCCGAACATATGGATCCGACAATTCTTTCAGCAGTTTCAGAATATCGTCCCGTTCCAGTTCTTGTTCTCCATTCCTTATTTCGGAACCGACAGGAGGTGCTACGGGCAAATAAAGTTGTGGTGGCAGCATTGGCATTGGCGGAGGAGCAGGTGAGAAAGTTACTAGAGGAATAGGTGAGTATCCCATCATTGGAGGATGCACTACAGATGTTGGTAGTAAGGAAATTTGACCTGATCCCTGTAAAGGGAAAATAGGAACCGGTAGAAATCCTGGAGGCTGTAAAAAACAATGACATTTTATAGTACCCTGGATAAAGCTAACATTTCAGACATAAAAATTCATTTCTCTCATTTTAAATCAGTGTACTTACAAGGGATGTCATAGTGCATTAATGATCTTGTTTTTTAGTAGCTATCGACTTGTTAATATAAATACGTGCCATAATAATAGGCGTATCTGATCCTATATTATAAACTTTGTCCTCTATTCTGGATTGGATTAAGGATATCTCTTCCCTTGTCGTCTTATACATATGGTATATGATAATCTGGCGTATTTTGTACCTTATAAAATTTAATTACAGTCAGCAATATGTTTGAAGTTTCTGTGACTCTGTGCATTGTTACTCTAAATATAAAGCTCTCGTTATTTGTATATATCTTTCATGTAAATATTATTTGGCTAATTCAACTGAATGGAAATCAGAGCTTCCCCCTCCTATCATTAGATTCATTCACAAAGTTAACGATTACATTACTATTATAGCTATTAGTAGTTGTGTATGATAATGTTATGTGTTGTGGTTGCAGTCGTAGTTAACGAAATTCCTTTAATTGGCAATCCACTAATAACGAATGGCAAATAAAGCGGGTGAACAAAGTTAAACATTCAAGTCTTTGATTTAACTGTGATTTGTACATTGCTCCCTAACCTCACAGCTGCGGACTTAACCACGGAATGAGCCATAACCTTGTCCTGAATAATTACGTAAAAATTAAAGCTAATTAAAATTACTATCGTTCCGGAGAGCTAACAGAATAAACTACTCAACGAAAAATCAAGAGAAGGACAACACGAAGCTTGAAATCTAGCGCGACGTCTACGCTTTATACATTTAGCATGTACCTAATCACCATCCTACACACAGACAGCTTACGTCATTCATACTCAACACATTCTGCACTCTGCAATTATCTCATCTGTGAATGCCAATATTTCGTCAAAACTAGAAAAATTAAAGAAATGGCAGATTATTCCATGATTGAATACAAATAATACATGAATTATTTATCCTTTGGCAATTTTAAATAACTAAAAAATATACTTAAAATATATATTTAAATTAGATGTTTTACCTGTGTAGAAAAACATTTTTCTCTCGTAAGTCCT
>JAAAYG020031161.1:0-12260 GCA_009936455.2 Tomocerus minor
GGTTAGCGTTACACCCGAAAGTCTCAAAGCGGTGTAAGTGGTGTAGTGGTGTAAGCGGTGTATTTTGTCTCGACCCACTGCAAGCCACCCGACGCACGACTGCAAGCCACCCGACGCACGACTGCAAGCCACCCGATGCACGACTGCAAGCCACCCGATGCACGACTGCAAGCCACCCGACGTCCGACTGCAAGCCAGCTGACTACCGCCTCCAGTCGCCTGTCTATTATATTTCCAAAAATATCCTAAGAGCGTAACAGTTCCAAATTTATATTAAGCTTTGGAAGACAGTCATCATCATATTTGCAGTTTTGAAGGATTTTTAAATGTGTTCCTATTAATGTGAGAAAAAGATACTAACTTAAGGAAATAGCTGACCGATTGGCCAATGACTTTTTTTAATTTCGAGAATATCTTAAGAGTATAACAGCTCCAAATCTAGTAATTTATATAATACTATGGAAGGATTTCATAATAATATCTGGTGATATAAGGTAAAGGGCATGAAAAGGACAACTTTTTGACTCTTTGCCGTATTGCCTTTTTGCTTCCCCTTTTGTCTGTCAAAATTAGCAAAAAGGCACCTTTTTGACTTTTTGCCCTTTTGCTTTAAAATTGACATTGCGAACACCCAAGAATATGGATTTTTCCAGTAAATTACATACCAGTTACTTTCCAAATGGAAAGAAAAATGTACGGACATGCACTGAAAACAGCAATTAGCAACATTTTATTGACTGAAACCGAAATTCAGTTACAGTAACAATTGGATCTTTAGTTCCTTCAACATTATATATGGAGGTAGCTACTGCTAAAAGTCAAAAAGGCAGCGAAAAGTCAAAAAGGCGCCGTTTTGCCTTTTTCCTCCCTAAAAGGCAGCCTTTTTCATGCCCTGGCAATAACCAACACCCGTTGGAAATCGGTGCTCTATGTTTTTTTTTTAAATATTGTGTCAGTGTAATACGGGCCCAGAGGAACAGTTCATCTTACAACCACCACACCTCCGCATCTTGAATATTTAGAAGATATTTGATGATATTGAAAAATTAAGCTTTTTTAAACAATTGGATTAACTCCATGATCCATTTTATGGAATTCATGGGGTTCATCCAGATTTTTACCGTCATCCGGGATAGATTGCGAAAAAAAGACAAAGAATATCGTTTCCGGTTTTTGCAATATTTAATTTTTGTATTTTAGCTCTGCAACTGGTAGCCGGATAATACTGGGAAAATATGTGAATATTTCTGTTCAATTCTGGATTTTACGCCTAGTTTTGCGGATAATCAAGCAAAAATGTATTTGTTGTTATGCTACTAAATAGAGAACAGTATCGTTTCATTTTAATTGGTTTTAATCGTAATAATTAATCCAAGGAAACTTGATAATCCTGCAATTCAGATTCGATAGTTGCAATGCAGCGTTGACTATGACCGTTGCTTTAATTTTATTTTAGGCTGGATAGATAGTCAATGAGACACATGCGAAAGTAAGATAACAGCTGAAGAAGACATTTTTCTCTTTCCGCTTGGATAAATTACAACGCCTATTCTCTTTCTTAGCGGCAAGCCGTCGTCCAATTGAGGATGTTCGAAGAGGCGTAAACGTAAAGTTTTTATTATATAAATTTATTATTAAATTAGGTGCGGCAAGAGTAAATGCTATAAATGCAAACCTAAAATGCATTTCTAGACATCCCTTAATTCGTTTTCTTGTTACAGAAATGCATTTCTAAACACCCCTTAATTCGTCTTCTTGCTACAGAAATGCATAACGTAGAAATGTAATAATGATGTAATAAAAATTACTATTAGTCGTGATACCACCAATTTTCTTAAGTGCATTAAGGAGATTTAACGTTTTGGTGCTGCCGATCTGCTTTAAAATACTTCAGAAAATCCCTCCAAAAGATGTGAACAAATATCAAACCAACTAGGTTAAATGGCTAGTTATTTCGAAACAGTTCCAAAATTTGGAAATGAACATTTTTGCAGACAATGCGTGACGCTACCATTCGCCAAGGAGACGTTATGAGACGTGGCTACTGCTACACAAGGTCCGTGACTAAAAATTATAATCCGCTTCAGTAGTCGCCATACCATATATAAACTCAAGGTAATTAGCTTCCTCCTTGGGTGCCTCTCCTTGACAGGTAACGAACAGACACGCAAAGAGCTTCGAAGAGACGAGGGCCATTCCGTTGACCACTGTTAGCTTTTATTTTGTCGTTTATTTGAACTGTAACAAACAACGCATTTACGCCATGCACCTGATATCTAGAAAAATCCCACTACCATGGAAGCATAATTGACCACATATATTATAACTACCCTTTGTTTTTTATCTATTTAAACGTGTTGATAATAGTAAGATCTGTGCGAAATTAGGAAATCATTTAAGAAAACCGAGGGCCGGCTAATTTCCTAAGTAATTTTACATATAAAATAATGGTACGAAGGTCGAAATTTACATAGAAACTCGATATTCTCCTTTGTATTTATGTACTATTGCCAAATTTTATAACACAAAAGTTCTGTACATTATTATTGCTATAATTATGATCATTGCAACTGTAAATAATGCAACATGATACGCTACCATAGATGGTCAAAATACATGTGTTTAAAATACCGTACTTTAAATACATTTTGTATTTTGAAAATTCAAAAAATTGTCAAAATATCAATGTTTATGTATTGGTTATTTAATCGGGTATAATTATAATTTTTGGACTTTATAAATTAACTTCTAGGGTTTAAGGGTTTACTTCTATCATAAGCATTACAGAAGCTATAATCACATTATATGGTCATAATGTGGATTTGGAGCAGAATACGGAGGGCAGGGAATATTATACATCAGTTTATGTAATTAGTAGTGAAGAATTGATATTATATGCTATGGAAAACTTACTGGTAGTAAAGTCATATATATTTTCAATTTTAAAATAGCTATCGGGTGCCGTTTCTCAAAAACGAAAAATAAGTCAAATAGACAAAGGCTCTACTGACTCGCTTCGCGGCTCAGTGCCAAGATTCCCCAGTAAGGAATCATTGTACAACGGTGTTTCGGACGCTGACATCAACCAGCAGCAAAATCCGAACGCTTCTTGTTCAAAGATTGCGGAGACTTAGTCATTTGTGGATGGAGTTGTTTATTACTATGTAATTAATGCTAATTAAACAATTTCATTGAATCAATTATCCAGAGTGACGCGACGTAGTCACGCTGTATGCATTTGTTGTGTCTGTCTGTCCGTCTGTCTGTCCGTCCCTGTGCACGATATCTTCTGAACCGATTGAAGTACAACGTTCAAATTTTCTGTGTGTCATCTGGAGGTCAAAAGGAAGACCAAGTTCTATTATGGGGTCACTACCATTACAGGGTCATGACCTAATAATTATCTCTTTATGACAAAACTGTGCTCAGTCACTGGAGATGGTAAGAAGCTAATGACTGAGTCTTGTAAGTAGTTGCGGGAAATCGAAATTTATGTAAATTGAATAGTTTCAACATAATACTTTCACATGTTTAGTCGTCTGGGTCCAAAAAGCATGGTACAGAGGACCACGTTACTCTGTTTTATAGCTGTTGAATAGTTTATTCAGAATGTAAATGAATACCTAATGCTTTTATGTAATTGACTTCTTATTTCAATTGGTTTTTGAGAATCATTAGTTTTCAGTATAGGTTATAATTTTATGTCTAGCTAGGCAATGCCCTCTGACCTAGCGCCTTTGCAAAAACGAATGCCTTTAATTCTTGTTCACATTCTTTTCTCTGTATTACATCTTAAAAGGGTATCTTGGGTGTTAATTATTGCATTATAATGTCATACCAACAATTAGTTATAATTTACAGCGTCAAATATGTATTTTTGAAAGTTATGTTTTATGTTTATTGCGAATTTGCGTCCAGGAAAAAAAAGTTACAGAAACAAAGAGTGACTAAACTGACGCTGCTTTTTCTTAAGGACAATAGATGGCTTGTAAAGGTTGTTAGTATTTTAGTATAGTTGCTACACAATACAACGCGTATCACGAAATCTAAAAATGACTCTTCGTAAATTACAGTAGATCTAACGTTGATTATTATAATCTTATATTATTATATAATATTGAATATATAGCAATAATGTTGAATATATAGCAATAATATTGAATAATATTGAATATATAGCTACAATATTGAATAATATTGAATATATAACAATAATATTGAATAATATTTAATATATAGCAATAATATTTAATAGTATTTAATATATTTCAATAACATTGAATAATATTGAATATGTAGCAAAAGATTTTCCAAGGCAGAAAGTGTATTATTTCTAAAATTATTTTTATACGCATTGGTAGTTGCATATGAAACTATTTGCAAGTGGTTGAATATACTTCCACCATTGTATAAAAGGAATACAAAAGACTGTTGTTTACATAGTATTTTAACAAATGGAAACTATGGCATATATGACTGAAATCTGATGCTTTCCTAGTTTCCTAGCAAATATACTCAGACACTTCTTATGCAACTATTTGACACCCCAACAGGCTAATAACAACAATGCAATATAAATGCATCCTAGCATAAATCATTATTTAAATGCAATTTAGAATTATTTTAAAACTGCATCCATATTTAAACTATTATATTTATTAGTTTAGCTGATTATCAATAGAAACTTCCAACGTAGGTGATGCTAATATTCGATGAGGAAGACTCGACATGTACTGACACAGGCCGCCAAAACAACCAGTTGTAAAACACTAGGTAAAAAACAAAGAAGAAAATTAGCAAAATAAAATGGCATTCATTGTTATATTTTATGGATGTGTTACGAATTGTGGAATTGACTTTCAGCAATAGGAATGAGTGTGAAGAGTAACTTTATTTTTAGGGCATGAAAAGGGCACCTTTTTGTCATATTGCCTTTTTGCTTGCCTTTTCGCCTATCAAAATGAGCTTTTTGTCCTTTTGCTTTAAAATTGGGCAATGCGAACACCCAAGGATATAAGCTTTAGAGCAAATTACGTACCAATTATATTCCAAATTAAATGAAAAAAGCACGGACATGCAGTGTAATTAACAATTACCAATATGGTGTTAACTAAAACCGAAATTTAATTACAGTAAAAATTGGATTTTTAGTTCATTGAGTATCACAGATTGCGGTAGCCTTTGCAAAAAGTCAAAAGGGCCAAAAAGTCAAAAAGGCACCTATTTACCTTTTGCATGCCCAGATTATTTTCTGTCTGAGATGATAGACAGTGAATTTATACAAATATATGAAATTAAGCTATAATAACTGACAAAGATTCTTTCAATTTTTAGAGTAATAATCAGGTTCTCTTCCATTTAATTTTTCATTTTCAATTGAAAATTTACGGAACAAAAAATCCTTCCTTTGGCAGTTATTATAACTTAATTTCGCATAGTTGACTACTGATCATCTCATGCAAAAATATTGGAATCTTTCTACGTATTTAGCATTATTTAATTAAAAGATGCATATTTAGTTAATTATGGCAATGACTTACAAACATCTTTTGGTTGAAGCACTGTTGAAATCACTTTGCACCGGTGATGACAATTTTTGGTTGGAATAAGGACAACATATCGACTCCCACTTGCTTGAGTTAAGAACACATTTGCAAACTCTGTCAAGGGCTAAGAAATATAACAAAATTATTTTTATGGCCTAATGACACTTTGTGTTCATATTTGAATAAAAAGCACAGAGCAATAGCAGCACTTACAAGAGCATATGTTTTTGATCGTACTTCATCTATAAACAAATAGTGTTGCACTGATACTTCCGTAGTGACTGGAATAAAATAGGGTTTCGGAAAGTATTTTCGTAGCAGCCTTGCTACAGTGACTCGATTAATTTTCCTATAAAGTATCAAATGCTGCATTAACGTATTAACACAAAGTATATATAATTACCAAAACATTTAAACTTCATACTTTCGATAATGTAACATATTTCTTAAGAATATTTCAATGAATATTCAATTTTACTTTTAATTGTTTTATTTTACTATATTTGAAGGTTAATTTTTATTTTTGGATTAATTTAAAGCAAATAATCTAGACAACCTATACAAATATTATAACTGCGTTATTATTATTAAATGATTTGGTTTGTTGCTAAATTGTCAGATAAAGCATTCAATCAACTAATTAAATTCATTAGTTGAGTCAAGTGAAAATGAAAGTAGCACCGTACCATTTGACATGGAGATCATTTTGGACTGAATTTCTTCTTTTATGTCTTTCAAACAACTCATTAAATTTGACAATTCCCTGTACATTAGAATCCAGAAATACCTTTTCAAGCAATTCTGGATTTTCTGTGTAGATAGTTTGTAGATTTTCAAATCCTACTTCAGTCTTCATAGCATCCTGTGAAAATAAAAGTTAAAAATAATTTAGAAGTTATAAAACGGTTTTACATGTAATTTCTACTCAAATACCGAACTAAAATTAGTTACAACGAGTGTGCTAAGAAATTAATTTTTACCTTGACAATAAATGGGATTCCGCTATGATGGTAGGCCGATGAAAAGTTTGAGAAGCCGGTCAAGTCTATTACGTGTCTCGCAGATTCACAAGGCCAACATTCCAAATTATCCATTGCATAAAAAGGATTGGATAAAAGGCACGATTCCTCATAGAAGTCTAAAGAACAACCAGATTAATTAATTGATTCAATGAACTAACAAGAAATTCGCAATTGATTTATGAATTGAAAAGCAACTGTGGAACCAATACCCACCTGTTAAAATTGAAAATTGTCTGACGACTGGTAAAGTAGCAACCCTTAATGCTCTCATGAAAGGGTAAATAAGATCTTGAGTATTTCTAGACATAAATGCTTGCGTAGGCTTATGCAATACAATTAAACAGTAAAAAATCACCAAAGAGCAAATGAAGAAGACAAGGAACTTGAATGCCCAAAGAGAAAGTGTGAGAAATTTGGTTGTGCTATCCAGGAAGACTTTATAGTTACTTGACCATCGGTTTGAGCAAAAATCAATAATTTCCCTTTGATTTTTATCCGTCTCATTTGCTGAAGAGACTTTGTTTACCGATGAGGAATTACTACAATTTTGTTTAAATCTGAGAGTGCGACTACAAGATTGAACATTGTTATTGACATGGGAGGGAGACTTCTGATGTTTGATTGAAAACTTTTCCCACACTCTTTGGTGAAGAGCTCCTGAGTTCCATCGCATTTTATTTCCACTCCTTTTCTCTCGCTCATTTTTGAATTTGGTTGTCGCTGCGAGTAATTTCTGTTTAAAAGTATTACAAATTAAGTTGTAGCCATGTACATCCTGCTCGTCATCTAGTTCCATCACTTGAATACAGATCAGTGGAATTGGAAGTCATTTATTAAGATTTAGTGGAAGGCCGCAATGAAAATTATCCGGCTTCTTCTGACTGTCTAGTCTTCTATTTCTATCCGCTCTGTTATTATGGCATTAGAGATTTAGTCTTTTCTAAAATCGGATCAAAACACGAAATAATAATTATGCTCTTCCAATTATATCTACTGCACAACAATCAAACAATGTATTCCATTTAGAAATAAAATTTAAAAAAAAACTTATATATCCATATGGACTTACGTTATTGGATGCATGATTAGAAATATTGTTATTTGTCTTGAAAATTGGCTGCAGACAGAGAGTATTGTAAGATATGAAATGAGTGTCTGGAGAGAGAGTGAAGAATGAGTGCGTGACAAGTGTGGCCGGTGACAGGAAGTGACGATGTGTGGAGGTGCAAGTTGCTCCTAGGTACATGTGCTGGAAAGGAGGAGGCAATTGCTAATGTGAGAATGAGAACGGAAAAATATATGAACAAGGTGTTCTCCTAATTGTTTTCTATTGCAACTAGGAAATCAAAGATGTGTGCAACTAAAATTAAGGAGGAACCCAGGTCCCTGGTTCGCTCATCGGCTCTCGTCTCTCCCTATCCTCCTATCCTCATCCTCCTATTCACTTAACGTACTTAGCCAAACTAAATCTCTTCTTCTGTTCTGCTCTTATGCTCTTCATTCTCTCTGCTTCTGCCTCCCATCACAGCACAACTCTCTCTGCTGCCTGCCAGCAGCTTCTTTGCCTGACTATTACCATCTGTTACATATGCGGAATCTCTATAGTCATCCCTGCATGCTATTCTTCTACCTCGTCTGCCTGCATTACTCCACACTCAACTCCACTGTTAATACAATAGCATGCATTCTCTCAAATAGCTACACACTATGATATAACTTCATGTGTAGCTAGCTATAAGGTTTAGGAGGGCGTATTTCAGGCCACAGTAGATGCATCACGTACTCCCAAGTGAAATAAACCTATTATCTAAGACGCAAGCAAGGTTACATTCATAGAAAAATAGGATAAGTTGATAGCTACACAAAATAGACCCGTATCATGCTGCAGCTTCGTGTATTAATACAACAAAACGTTATTTCTAAGTTGTAAGGACCGTCTGTCTCGCCATGTATAATAATTACAACAAGAATAGATGTCTAAGGCCTGCTGAGACCCTCTGCTGCTTCACTAATCTTTATGTTTACGAAGGGGGATTATACCGGAAGACAGTACTTCTTCACCTTTAAAGTGTCATGTCATAATAAAATGCTTAATGCTCAAATGCATGATAATCTCTAGGAATTTACTCAACAATCATTGTGGGAAAGCTTTCTGACAGTGCACAAATAAAAATCATAGCTCCTTACTTTTATTCTCCACTCTCAGGTACAGGGGCGGCCGGATTAGTTATGCATACGAAAACAACCTTGGCAATTTTAAGCTTTCAGAATGCTAGGCTACATGAATGCTTTCTGTAAAAACTATTCATTGGCTTACCTGTTTTCTGTATTTTAGTCAAGATTTATCATTGAAGTGGTTTCTACTTCAGAGCACTTAATGGCATCGATCCTTCTCTTGTTCATTCATCACGGAACCAATGAGTCGTGCTGAAATTTAGATCTGTCGCATGGAAAATCAACAGGTGAGACAAATGCGTATTTTCATACGTTCTCATCTCTCAATTGGCCCGAAATAAATTACTAAGAAAGAAATTATTCAATAGGAAACCTTTTGGAAAGAATATTATGCATTAATACGAAATTAGATCCCAAGAACAGATATTAATAATAACATGTAAAGTCCTCAAACATGCCATCATATATATGTACGAAACTGCCTTAGTCACAAACAAAATCTGACACTTTTTGTCAAGGTCGCATGTCATTTTAAATTCTGATTTTAAAAAATCATTAATTACATTAAAGCATGCTTTGATAAAGACATCCACTTCACGAATGCAAAAGATAACAGCTACTCTTCTGCTAATAATGTGGAATGATAGTTTTCTGTTTTTATGTAATATTGGCTATGACACATTTAGACGAAAAACAATATTGCTTGACTCCACTCATTTATACATCAAGAATCAAGAATACAGGTGTATGAAACGCATTTATTTTAACAGCAAATGTTCATGATGTCGTTAAAAATGGTTAGCGTATGTTAACTTCACCAAAATGAATGTTTTTATTTACGTAAACGGTTTTTGTCAAGAAAACAGTTAATTTTTGAATTTAATGTAAACTTGAATCCTACAGATGAAAATTACAAGCATCTACCTCCTGAAGCCTGCCGACGGTTAAACAGTAACTTTAAATAAAATTACCATTAGTAATACTTTTTAAAATAGTAGTAAAAATAAATTAATCGGAGGTTAGTATGACAACACTAATTGCTGTTCTTCCGAAATTATGAATATTAATTAAACTGCTTGGCTGACCTTTGTTGACAAAAATAAATATAAGCAGTAATCACAATGACCACACAGGTAAGGAAATATTTTTTGTGCATTTTATATATATATAGTAGTATATAGTCGTATGTAAATAGTTTTGAACATTTTGGCTGTGATGAACTTTCCATTATTTTTTGTGCTAACTTAATTCTATACAGCATATTCACATAAATTGAATTTGCGTGAATTATATCATATAGTGGGCGATATAATATTCTATGTAAACCAATTGCACACATACATAATATGAATGAAAACCTGCAATTATTCACATACGTAAATAGAAATACCTTAATTGCACAATTAGGTGTCTAATGAAATTAGATACAAACGCTGTTTTCAGCATCTAAGGTACATTTTTGCAAAACGGGATCCATGTACCCAAATATTTGTTTATATGTGCGCGTAATGATATATTTCTATCTGTACATGGAATTATGTGACTGTTTATCTCTATTTATGTTAAAGGCGTTTCTATTTTGTTCACTGTCCACAGATACTTGATTGGCTTATATACTTTGATAGTTATGCATGATTGCGTGTTTGTAATACAAATGGTTTCTAGATAGTTTTGTTCGCAGAAAATATGGAATGTTTTAATTGCTGGAGGTGCTGAATAACACTTTTAAGCATCTTCACTGTCAGAATCGAGAATTTGGTTGATAGTCGTAGAAGAATTATTGGTAATTAGGTGTCCGTTCGATTTGTGATTGTCTTGTGGACGAATATTAAATGATTCCTCCATATCATATACATCTTTTTCATTAAAGGTATCCGCAGTATCTACGATTTGATACAAAGGGCTCTGTCCAGGTAAATTTTGTACCCTCAGCCAAATCAGCGATCCCAGGCCAAACATCGTGCCTAGTACTGCAGCTATGTGCCAAGCGAACATTAACGTTACTATCATCATCTAAAACCGGAAATAAATAAATTATATTATATGATATAGCGCACCAGTTCATAATTTTCGTCGTTTGGCTAGAAAATACGATAATGATATTTTTCTCTCTTGTTATGTTACAGGCATGTATAGATACTACTGCCCTTGTGGCATTGTACATAGCAAATTTCGTGCTTTTAAAACTGAAGGAATTACGGGCATTTTTTCTTCAGGGGCAGTTATAATCATACCATATTGATTACGAATGCCTTTAAGTTTTCGTGGAATTATATATGGTTTCAAAATAAATGTCACATAATTATGACTCAAATTTGTTTTTAATGTAATTCCTATTATTGCCACTATTGACTAGACAATAGCCACTATAACAGGAAAGAAACATATACATGTGAAATAGATGGCCCGAAATATTATGTAGAACATTGATTTTTCCGTAAAACCTTTTATTGCAAATACCTGAGTGTGATCCTCTTCGTCCCAACGTTCTCCAACGGGTGGATACAGTATAAAACCAATTTGAAAGAACCAAGTGCCTTGTAGCAAGGTGAAAAATACTCTTCCAAGAGCGCAAAGTACATTTGTCGGGTAAATCATCTCTAGGATGCAAAATACGGCGCAAGCAACAATGCTATAGTATAAGAATGTGTGAACCTATCAAAGATAATGAGCTTTTTAATGGCATTACATCAAATCAGTCACCAAAAGACTACTAATTGCTTTTCTGCAATTATTTTTCCATTTTCGTTTCCACACTTTCACATATTCCAATTTATCATTTTTTTGCAAAAATTACTGGAGACAGCTACTGGGAGGATATTTATTTGAAATGCATTGAGAAAATGTACCATGACATCCAAGCCAGTACGCCCATGCAGGTGAAAGTGAAAGAGAAAGGCTTCCACAGAGAATGCGAGCGACGCCGACACGTAATCAAGTTTCGGAGGCAAATCCCATTTTTTATGCTGGCACAGATCCACAATTCCGTTGACACCGAAGAAGAAAAACATGGTGATATGTTGAGCATTGCCCCAATGAGTCCATTTGCCGTGATGGAATCCCGTACAGAACTCTCCTATCAAAATATAATTTTTTATTTTCATACGTACTCCATACTTTCCTTGTATATACCTTGATTAGGGTTTGATGTGTAAATTTGGATGATGATAGGAAAATATAGAGAAACATTAAGGCAAACTGATTATAAATATCTAGTATGATTGACCTAGTCAACTGTCATGTAGCATTCCCACCTAATGAGATGCATTGAGTAATGAAAGCACAATGTGCAATTTAATTTGAGCATTTAATGTATATACTACATCGTCATATTAAGTGAAATTATATAGGTGTAAATACCTAAATCTGAAAGCCACGTACCTATAACGGGAGATTAGAAGACAACTACTTACTAGACTGAAGGCTAAATAACAAGCAAGCAGACATTTTCGAGTATTAAAAAATAATTTCAGATTTTACATACCCAGAATGCCAAACGTCGCAGCTACAATTTTCA
>JAAAYG020031183.1:0-15359 GCA_009936455.2 Tomocerus minor
AAATATTAGAAACTGCTATAAAATATTGGAAACTACTCTAAAATATTAGAAACTGCTATAAAATATTAGAAACTGCTATAAAATATTGGAAACTACTCTAAAATATTTGAAACTGCTCTAAAATATTACGGCTAAAATCTTATGCATTCATAATTTTTTGTAATATAAAAAGAAAAACACTGCTTCTACTATTTAATTACTATTTTGGTAGCACAAAATGAATTATAGAAATCTTACCGCTTCTATGAATCAATAATTTTCTCTAGTATAAAAGGAAAAACACTGCTTCTACTATTCGGACAACTTCAAATTTATATTGCTTCTATTAAACTTTTACTTTTACTTGTATAAAATATTACAAACTGCTTCTAACATTTTTTTAAAATAATACTACCTTCGGTAATGTTTTTCCTTAAAGCTGTGTACAGTGTAGCCCTACTAGGGCGAGCTTTCTGTTACGGCTTGCCGTTAGTTTTTCGTCTCTAGTCGCTCGCCTTTTAATCTAATTGCTGATTTGTATTTGCTGACTGTTAGTACTGAGACAGACGGAGGACGGAGAGCTATAGCATCTTCTGGGTCAGGCACTTCGTCTGAGATTTGAATAGCTATGTTTTGTACGTTTCAAATCAAATCTATACAGGTACAATTAGCTGAGTATATAAAGTTTGAGAGAGATTGGAAAGTGCTAGAGAGTTCCAGGCTTCTGAATCTCTTGAAACTAAATCACTGGATTTCTATTTATCTGCAGATACGTTTCTGTATATATTTCTTTGCTAGTACATACCATTATTAGTTACTAGTATGAACCTGTATACATTACATTCTTGACATTATCATTGATAAAGGGAGCGGGAGTTGTTACGTATGTAGCTCGAAGATAGTAAATAGATGAAGGGAAAGTTTTATATTTAGCGAGAGAGCAAGAGAAAGAAAAGGGAAGGAAAGGAGCATAAATAAGATTTATTTTATGTTGCCATTTCTCTGCCGTGTTTAGCCTCTTGTGTATTCATAAAGAAGTTGTTCTGCAATCCTATATGCTGAAGATAAAAGAAAGGACGCGGACATACCATCAATAGCACTGTCACAAATAAGAAAAGATCCATTTCATAGCCTCTCCCTTTGCCATCTACTAAATATAAAATATGCATTACATTATCCACAATCTGTTCCCTCCAACCAAGAAGTCGCACTCTCAGCAAAACTTCTCTCAACACAAATACCTTCTAGATCTAAGTGAATGGCAACTCAATTGCAAAAAGAAGATGATAGCTTTACTCGCAAAACACACTTGTGTTGTCTGTACATTTTATTGAGTTAAATGTACGATCCAACTCATCGATTTTCATTTCGAACGCACTTGGGTCAAATAGATACTGTCTTATTTCCTTAATCCTTTTTATTGTTATCTCAGGAACATCTAAAATATGCATATTGACCAAATTACAGGCTTAGATAACACCTACTACTAGATATTCACTTTTATGCCTCGCTATTTCATTCTATGAATATTTATTTCACCTTTGGCTAAAAAGAAATTAAATTGTCCACTGCTCTGTGGTATTGTATAACTGTATCATCGAAGATCTGGCTCCTTTAAAATTACAATTAACATTTTATCCATGATATATTATTTTCCTGGATATTTTGACCTCTTATGACGAACAGATAATTGTTTATAATTGCGACTCTTTAATACATTCACCCAGAAATGTCTTACTGAATATTTAGATAGCTGAATTTCAATAGGCCTCTACTTTTTCCGGGTACTCTCCAAGAGCGCCCTGATTTATATTTTAGTACAAACCCAATCCAGTCAATTTCTTATTTGCGAGCAAATAGTCGTATTATTGTATTCTGCTCAGCCTACTCTAAAGTTAGAACAGGGAAAACGTTTTTTTGAGATTGGTTTTTTATCGGTAGCATTGGATATCCCTAGTTTGGGTAGATTTCATTTGTGGTAGAAAACCAAGACAATTGTATTGGGTTGTATGTAGAATCAATGTAAACCTGTCTACGCACTGCCTATTGCTTTATTGTAAGTTGCAGAATTTAAACGTGCCCTAAAAGGATTGGAAATATTCAGATTCTGCACTAGAGAATCCTTTTTCTCCTTTCTCCCTCTTCATGTTTCCGAAAGCAATAAACACAGCTTTCAACTACGATATTTATAATCAGTTTTGGCCTACAGCAATAGTCGATAAGAGCCTTTTCAATATTAAACAGTGATACATAGTTCATGATAAGCGTAATGAATATTATTTTTGGTATAAACAAACTCTCGCAATATGTTTGGTGCATTCCATGGATTTAGTTTCATTTGTTATTCGAAAATGACGTCTCTTCCAATCAATTTTTATTCCGTTCGCCATCGCCATAAATGATAAAGTACCCGTTAAAGAAACACATTTCTTATCTTTTGAAAGAAGTTCGTCTACAGCAGTGGCACAAGCTGCCATTGATTTCAGGGTATTGTGCATTTTTGTGTAATAATGACGAATAGCAGAACATACATTCCGCAATATGATTTTAAAAGACATTGAAATATACTTTGGACATCATACAGATATGATTAGTATTTTTTACTTGTCCTGCTATGGCATAAAATATTGGTATGGAAATCGGGTTCGAAGGATTATGTACGCTTTGCTTCATTAGTAAAACAGAACTCATAGAATACTTTATGAAAACACAGTAATTAATTTCTGCATAAAATATTAATAGCGATAGGCTTAGCGAAAAGACACGACTTAAAATTTCCATAATTCCCAAGCATGAAAATCATAATGGTGGTATGTTTTGCATAAATCCCTTAGCATTGTTTTTTATTTTTTATTGCAAGTGCATAGTATCCTGATTGTGATGCTAATATTTGAGTGTAATAATATATGTACCTTATAATAGAATTAGGTTGGCCGGGTCATCGCCTATTTTCGAAACTGCATCAGTTGTTTAACTACGAGATTTGTGTCTATTTCTTCCTTCCTCGGTACAAGGGTAACGGCAGAGTTTGCAGTGACCGTAACGGTGAAAAATTGTTTTATTCCACTTTGCTGTAACAAATTAGCGGAAATCCAATATGCGGAGGCCTGACCTTTCTTATAATAGGGATTCATCTAACCGGGAGATTAAACGCCAAATATTTCAATTGGAAAAGAAAATAGCACGTGGGATAAATGACCAAAGGGGTGGGGGCTGGGTAATTAATTGTAATCTCTATCTGCGATGCCATTATAAGAAGTAGCTAACAATAAAGAAAAGTAGTTGGGCGAAAGCCATAAATATTAAAGTCACAACAGGGACCGTAAGTGGCTGATCTTGTATATTTTCTTAGACTTCCTACGCTAACCTATATAGGTGAAATAAATATTCCCAACTGTCTAGTGTCGACAGATTCAGGTGTATAGTATATAGGGGGAATTTTATGTATGTGTTGTATGCTGAAGATGAAATGGTCGACTGTTGCTCCATAATATATTTATCCATTTCTCCATAGCTAATAGCTAGCTACTATGTAAGAATTTGCCTACTGAAGTTCCGCTATAGAAGTGAGTGTTAGCCCTGCCTCAGCCGTCTTGGGAAACAAATGATCTTTCAGCAAACCTGAGAAAGTGAAGCATTGACCTTTGTGAACCGGAGTGCTTTTTGAGGGAACAGACAGAAGTAAACTGAAAGTCCTTTTTCCCCTACGTTAATCACAATACTTAAAATAAAGGAGGATTATCGCGAAAGAATGTTTTTATTTCTGCTCTAGTATATTCTCCTAATGTTCGTTGCTCGCTATTAATGCCTGACAGCGTTACTATGAGATTGGACCTATTGGGAAGCCGCATTGTGGAGATATATTGTGAGTACTGTTTGTCTAAGTGAATGCCGAGAAAGTTAAAATAGCCTATTAATCATTTCATTAGGCGCCCTTGATAGGTAAAGCAGGCCTTAGGCAAGAAGTGCAGCAACTTAAATCTTGTTCAAAGAAACCTCGTGTCGGGAGTGCAGCTCCATTTTCTCTATTAGAAGACGACGAGTCATGTAGCCAGGAAAACTGACTTACGCTCTCGAAATTGCAGGTTTCCCCGCAATAAATCACAGTGCTTCTTACTACACGTTTACATTTGGCTGTATCTTTGCATTATTGTGCCCATGGCCTCCGCCGTCGTTTAGTACTTTCACATCCCACCTCTCCCTTAACTTCTCTTAAAATACAAAATTACTCAGTGAGAAAGAAACTTACGGTTTATTTACATGTTCTCCTTACATGGCTATGCTTTCACCTTGAAACAGCCAGACATGTCATAATTTCCATTTTGGTTTAGTGCACAGATATTTACCGGCAGAAAGTCGTACGCCCTTCCTCCTTGCACTTTCATTCTGCATCACAGCCATCAGTGACCTACTCTCCTCTTTCTCTCTCTCTCTCTCTAACTTGATTATAAAATAAATTTAATTCGGGAGAATTGAGCAAATGCATTTCACTGTTCAAATTTATTTCCGTGAACGAGCTCCGAAGTGTCGCTTTAATCTAATAACTGAGACTTTGCTTTGCTTCACCCCTACATAAACCTCCTTCGTTTCTCTTCTATATTTAAAAAAAACTGGAGAATACAATTTTCTTTTTGGTAACATTTGGTGCAAAGGCTTATACGTTTAACATGGAAATCTGTAGCAGATACTTATTTAGTGTGGGGAAGAGAAAGACGGCTAAATCTTTAACAAGCTGATTTTCACTTTGCTTGGATGACTTTTTCTTTCTGATTTTTAGGGCTATACATGTAATCAGGACCGCTTTACTGAATGCATTCAAAATTAACTTGCCTTCTTTATTTAATGAGTAAATGTGCATCACTTTTTTACTATGCAAACATTACTTATAATTTTAGCCATTCATTTTATCTTGTCAAATTTCTAAAGAAACCATCCTCTTTATTTATTCAACAGACGAGGAGCAATTTGTTGCAATTTACAATTATGAAAGATCAAAATTATCAATACATTAAAGAACTGAAAGATAGAAAATAAATATTGCAATTGGAATGATGACTATAATTTATACAACAAAAACTCAGATTGAAGTCCATAATAGAAGTTCTAATTATATTTAACTGTTATTTGTAAATCCCCTTCGTATCTATTCAAATAAAATCTCTCGTGATTTGGTGACGTAAAACGGTATGGACACTAATCTCACGGTTTTCGTTTTAATTTTACCTAAAGCTACAATAGTGCAGTGGTGTCAAAATGACGGTGGATTGTGTGATACCTACGTATTATGGCATAATGCAGAGGCAAATTACGTAGCGTTATCTTTTTGTTCCCATTGCAAAGAAGGTTGTGGGAAAACAAGATGAGGAACATAATGCAAGCCATATAATACATTTACTATCTGCTGGAGAAGCGAAAGTCTCATTCTCGGCATAGTACTTAGATGAAATAAATCCTAGTCGTATTTTTGAGTTTACACTTCAATGGTTCACGGAGAGAGCAATAAAGGCAGAATGCACATCTACTGCAAATGGAGATAAAATAGTATGGATTGTGCATTAGTGTGATTCAATGTGTCACTTTTTTGACTTTTAGTCGGATGTCAGTTTTGTCAAAATTTGAGATTGAAACTTCATTCATCCATAAAAGTACGGATATACCGATGTATTATATGTACGTACGTAGATAGCGAACGATTTTGTTTTTCTTTTCTTCTCCCTATTTTTATGTGCATGGTCTAAAGGTTGCGCAGAATTTAGTGTCTGGAATCTAGAATGGAGTGAAGTCAAAAAATGAAGAGCAGTAAATTCATAGATTTCATAAGACATGAACTAACTGTCTGCTGATCAATAAGCCAAGCAGGGAAAGAAGAAGCTTCTGTTTGAGACAAGCCGACAGGAGAACGAATGTTTTCTCTTGTGAAGTCATTGTGGTTTCTTTTGATGTTTACATGTGAGGGAGGGGATCCGGGTGCCGATTCATATAGCTTGACTTGACTCAACAATGAGGCTATATTAAAAAATTTTCAAAATCTGTATCACGAATTCTAAATAAATACGTCCCGCTCAGCAGTGTCTCTACGGATAACATTATTTCAGAGTGCGAGTGGAGTGAGGCGTGTGGATGTGGAAGGGAGACCGTGGAGAGAGTGTTGAATCCAGTCGTCAAGTGAAAAGTCAAGGTGCATTATTTCTGTTGACTTTAGTCTGAGTGCCTTGTCATCACATTAGAAACAAGGATGTGGGCTTGTTGTTCAACTATCATACAAGTTACAGCTTCTTTCTTGTCAGGATTCCTATACATAGCTACGAAGATTATACTTCCATCTCGACAACTGACTGACATGATATTTCCACATACAATCCTTGAAAACTCTTAATGCACTTTGATTTAGTCAGTTTATAAGCACAGTTTAGGGTTAGACCTTTAGGCAGCCTACCAAGAATCCTCTTTTCTCCTATCTTCTCCTCCAAAAGGAATGTCTTTTAAAATACTTTACTCTCAAGCTGGGAAATGGAATTGAGAGTTAGATGATGTCGATTAACATGGGATGCAGTCTCATTCTTCGCTCTACACACCCCTTCTGTCTGCTGGGCAAAAGGAAATGACATTTTGACTCAGATATTACACTACATTGAGACTAAAGAGATACATAGGAATTCGCCCACTCGACTTTAATACTCAGTATGAATAGGAAGTTCGTTCTGTATTCACAACTTCTAAACAATGAATATCCGCCAACATCTTAAGCGAAATTCACTTTCAGACTTCCGCTCACTTGTTTTTACTTACATTGGGTACTTATGCACCATATGACAAAACTGTTTTTGTAAAGACGACTTGTGCGAACTCGTGAATTTTCTCAACTTGCAAAGAGATTCTTAGATAATGTTTTATCTAATATCCACCTAATCTTCTCCGAGGCAAAATTATTTTAGTGAAAATCGTGCTTTCCTATAACAAAGCCACTTCTTCTTTTCCATTCCTAATTTTCTGCCTGTGCACGTGACAGAAACAACTATTAATATGTATCTAGAAATACGACTCAAACGATGACGACTTCTAAGAACTTATAAAATGTATTGTGGTTTTTAATTACAAAATATGGTCTATATATTTACTCTATTTATTATAATAAACCCTTGTAAATGGAGTAGAAAAGAAGCGGTGGTGGACCTATTTCCTGCGACTTGAGTTGGCTCCTAGTTTAAATAGGTAAACAATTACACAGAGTAATGCTATTACTATGTATGCGAATACTTTGTCTCCTGGAACTATAACTCCTAAAGGGGTTAACTCTCTTCAAATATTTTGATCTTCCATCTTTCCATGAAATGGTTTCTACCAACCGGTGCCGCTTCCTAACATTTGTTTCAACAACACTGTTTTGCAGATCAGAAAATTACGCTTGATTTTCATGTAACAAAGTTGATTTTTGTGTCCCTGGTTAAACTCCCTGATTAGGCTCTGTATGTTAGGGGGAGAGTATGACATCTACTATTGACAGTAGAGCCACACTACCACTCAAGCCTGGAGTGGTTTACTTGCAGTTACTCCCGGAACAACTTTACTGAAGTGTACAGATGTACACGAAGAGACGAAGAGTGAAGAGTATTGAAGCATTAGACGGAAGGACTCAACAATGTCCCGCATCTCGATCTGGTGGGCAGCAAGAGAGGGATCGGTACATGTGAGCCGACTGCAATGGACCCTGCATCAAATCCCTTATGGCAATCTACTTCAACTCACCTCATCACCTCATTGTGTGTTCCATTTTCCAGACTTGCACTAAGTAGATCTCGTAGTACGCACAGAACGAACAGAACATCCATACACTGCAGACATGCCACGGATAGATAATCATATTATCACTGGGATAGACAAATTACCACTAATTACGAAAATACGGCAATGACAGCTTATCCCAACTCAAAATTAACTATCACACAAGCCTAACCGGCTCTGAGGTTTCGAGTTGGCAAAGAAAAGCCAATTGAATAGGTATATTTATTCGAAATTGAATGACACTTACTAAACTTTAATTCCGGGTAGCGAAATGAATGTATAATCTACCTGAGCTGGGGAGAACGATGCCCAGAAGCCCAGAACATCCATCTGATTGCCACAAAAAACAAAGGCTTATTGTTATGGCCGCACATACTCATGCCCTTCCCATCATCCCTGTTTATAGTGATGTGCTCCCATGCTGAGACCATGACCATAAACCATCTGACTAGACACATATTGCAATTCACTGCTATGCTATAATAAGATAGCCACTCTCTATTTCCCAAACTCGCATCATCCCAGAACTGCAGTAGTGAGTACTGAAACTCCATTTTGCCATAACAGCATTTCATTGTATTGCCGTTGCATTCTAACCCAATTTTAAAACAGTGAACTTGACGTTCGGCATAGCGAGTATTTGAATGGAATCTCCACTTATTAAATATCTTATTTTAATATCATCGAATTACTGCCATGTACATAATATATATGAATATAAGTGATATCAGATAAAGTATATTATACTTAGCTAGTGTAATATAATACTTATAATACTAGATCGAAAGTAACTCAAAAACGCTGAAATGTAATAGGACAGTCTCGACAAGCGAAAAATTGCAATCCTTATTAGGAAAGAAACCGTAGACTATTATTTTGAATTTGGTACTAAAAGCTCAACTACTAGCTTTGTTTCCAGCTAAAAGACCATTACGCGACCATGATCCTTTCAAAACGTAAACTATTAAACGCATTGCATCAACTGCATGTAGTTTCCCATCCATTTTATATACGTCCATATGGGTAGTTTTATTTGAGACATAGATACCCAACTTTGCTTGCGTCTACCACTTCTTACTATATACATAGCCAGGTAGACTATTGTTTTTTAGATCTCAGAAAATTAGGTACTAGGAAGATTAAATTTTGCAAACTCAGAACTGTGAACTCATTAATATGCAAATGTAGTTTTACATTTTATTATTACCTTTATGGCATATACTACGTAGTACATATACAGACTACAAATGACTACAATGCAATATCTATACATTTATTTGATGTCTACCATTTCTGGACGCGAAACTTGACGAAACATCACAAATACCGTCTACATAGGTACATTATAGAGAAACAAGTAAAAAAAGCGGGATTTTAACAACAAAATTTTCTGAAACTCAGTAAGCAAGGTTGTGTGCTTTATTTAATTAAATGCCTACAACATTTATCTTGCATAACAATAATTCAGAAAATGGAAAATGTATTGTACTATTGAGCTTTTACGGACAAAGGGAAATAATAGGTCACCTAAAATAATAAAATATCTTAGTGCAAACAAAAAAGTTCATAGTAAACAGCAGCATCGTTATTTACAGAGCATAGTACAGTAGACATTTAAATATTGAATTATTGGAAACTGTAGTTTATCGCAAACATTGTTAGCGCTCCTGAGATCAATTTCTGGTTGATTGCGTTGATCATAGCGTGTGTTTTATGGTATACGGAATCTTCACAACTAAATCTTCACAACCGCGGGTAGTGACGCTTCACAACCAGAGAATGAAACTTTACAACTAGAGAATGGATATTTAAAACTAGAGAGTGAAGCTTTACAATTGGGTTTAGTGACGGGTTTGTGTACTAAGATGGCCTAAATTGGAGTTTGTTTGATTTTTTTAGGTTAGGTTAGGTAAAAATTTGGAAATAGTGATTTCACTCTCTGGTTGTGAAGTTTCACTCTCTGTTTGTGAAGTTTCACTCTCTGGTTCTGAAGTTTCACTCTCTAGTTGTGAAGCGTCGCTATCCCCGGTTGTGAAGATGTAGTTGTGAAGATTCCGGAATCCGTGTTTTATACTTTTGGAGACATAGTATTGAACTTATAATATGTAGCTACCAACCAAATCGTTCGTTCTCCACTCCACAAAGAAAGGTTGTATTTGTTGGCGCTCTATTTATTTTTTCCGAAATTAATGGAAAAGAAAAAGAGAAGCATGAAAACACATTTGATGCTCTCTGTGTATGAGTTGGTGTTAGACGGAGGAATTTTGAAAGCATTATGCAAACATCAGTAATTTCTTGCTTTCTTCTCGTCTCGACTCGTCTCTTTAAATAAATAGTAAACTGAAATGAGGAGCCCTAGAAAGAAAGCTTTTCTTTGCAATTACATAAAAACAAACTTTGGGCCGAGGAGTAACGGAGGAAGCGTCAGCCAAAATATGTATATAAGTGTAAATACATTTATCGATTAAGGCTCCTTGTCATGCATAGACGATTTCAACTATAGCCGTCTACGGACTGCATTCAAAGCACAATATTCCTTACATCACTCACATGGTGGGAGCTCCTGTGTAGTCGAAAGAAAGTAAGAGAGAGATAGAACCCACCTAAAACTAAAGCAGTGACTTTTAAGATCCAGTCTGGAGGTCGAGAATAAATGTCTACTGAAATATACAAAATGCCTTTATCTATTCAAAGGGAGTTATTTTGGTATGCACCACATATTTTATTATAATGATAATGTATACATGTGGTTGAATAGATAAGTATATCGCTCATGCCTATAATGCCCGTTGGTTCACCCTGAGCCGACTCCACCACTGTCCTTCCATTCTATTCATCCGCATAACCAACTTTTGTTTTGTCTCGTGTTGTCAAAGGAAAGCATGAATCAAACATGAGTGCAGGCGGAGAGTGTGCAGCGTGCATACATACGGATTATGGATACGAAAATTCCTAAGCAAAGCAAAGTATTTATAAAATGTAAATATTCAATGCATATTAGGTATGGATAAGAGCAACCCATGTAAATATACAGGGTCACTCATCAAATTCACACACATTCTTTCTTATTATTTTTTTAAGCACTTTCCCTGATGTAAGCTTGTGAGAAAATCTTAGCAAACATAAATAATACCCCTCATTTTCACAACAAAATTCAAATGATGCGAAGAAATAAATCGCCTACAACTAAATCAATATTTATGCAACAAAAAGTGGACGATATTTAAATAAAAATGGGAATTTTAAAGATAGATTTTGCATACAATATTTTACTATGGGAATTTTAAAAAAATTCTATTTTGCTTGATATAAAATCTCAAAAATCTCAAAACAACTTATTCCTAGATGCTTACAGTCTCTGAACTCTTTAAACCGAGGAAAATTTAATGGATGCTTAGAAATCGTTTTTACCTTGAATTAAATGATAGGGTGGCTACGTAAATGTTTGAGCTTACCTCGGTCATAATTTGACACTTGGGGCAAAAGGAAGATTACAGTATTTAGAGCCAAACCGGTAGTTATGTTAACACTATCTAAATATTTAATGTGTACTCTCGGTTTTCGTTGGATGGGTCTGTGATGATGCCTGTATGAAGTGTAGCGTGTGCATCTCATATAAAGTTTATTACAAAGTGGTTTGTTACTATCACATCTTGGGCATCTACGCCTAGTCATCGTACATGTTTCTCTTTAGGTAGTGAACTATCCGGGCTATTTACTTCCACCAGATAATGCATGAACTCAATCTCAATGTAACCTATTGACTTGCTCACCATTTCTAAGAATTTTCATGTACATCAATGAAAATCTTAACTCGTGTCTACATTATGAGTTTAGCAGTACGTGCCCTCAAGGACATTTTTGATTGCACTACTACACACGAAAATCGATTAGAGAAAGTGGAATGAGCACAGTGTGTTTGTTTGCTAAAGGTAAATTTCAACCTCCAATCTCAAACCGAAAAACCGATTTACTTAATGCGTTCTTTGCAGGGCAATTAATTGCTTTCATCACTAATCCAAAATGCTACAGAATATTAAATTTTAAACCTGCCCAAATATATTGACAGGATAATAATAACAATACTGCATTTTATAGCCGAAAACTTTCTTCTTCCTATAGAAGGCTTTGCTCCTTGCCGGACGATCTATCCCGGCGGACGTTCTATCCCGCAGACTCTCTTTCTCTGCGGATGCTCTATCCCGTACCGTGTTGCCACAGGCGCTAATAGGCACAAATATGTACCTTTATATAAAATCGTACAGAAGATGAGTGTTGGTTACCTTTACATGCACCTACTTCTGCATATGTACTTAGGTACTTATGTAAAGTGTAATAGAAATAGACACAAATATACCTTGAACTTGATTGCACTGCATGCGCCTGTGGCAACACAGTACGGGATAGAGTATCCGCAGAGAAAGAGGGTCTGTGGATAGAGCGTACTACAATCTATTTATAATATTGAGTAAAAGCCATTTCTTTTTATGTTTTTATAGGCTTAACCTTCCCCTTAGCCATCTCTGAAATTTAATTTAATCTGAATAGCCTTAGCAAAGCCGAAATGGCTTTTACTCAATATTATAAATGTAGACGTTTTTTCACTGCAAAGATAAATATGATAAAACTATAAGCCAGCATACCTTACGGCCCTTTACCACATAATTAGTTTTCGGACAGTAGAAAGACATTTTCCAGCATCCGGAGTAAAGAATTTCGTTCCAATATCTTCTTTTAAATGACTATAGGCAGGATATATATACATTTTTAATAAGCGACAAAATATAAGGTATAAAGAAGACTGGAGAAGCAAATGATGGAGGAACAAGCATACCTACATGTACTGTACACATACTACATTTGTTATGAAGCTGTCATTTAAATGTTCCGTGACCACATTTGTAACACATGATAACAGTCAAGGAGTCTTAACTATCGTGCTATCTTAGTGTGGTATAAGGAATACCCAGTACCTTATTTCCTTATTAGAATTCTGAAGATCTATATGGGACGTTTTTGGGGAAAATTCCTTACAATAATCTATGAATAAATAACACATTAGCAATACAGAAGATTTCGGCAATAGACTGGATCAATTCAAAAGTAGTCAATGGAGTTATAACGCCATTTCACATTGGAAAAGAGAATTGTTATTGCCGAACTGCCGGTATTCGTACGACGATTCGAATCCCGATGCCATGACAGTTAATTCTTCTTGGCAACAGTCAAGTACATCATTTATGATTATTATAATTAGCCTGAATAAATGCAAATGGAAGACATTGAACTGCATGTAATTCTTAATGGATACTATGCTTATATTTGTTTTATACGTACATATAATTTAATAAACCGTTGTAAACGAATGTAACGAAGAGGGAACATGTACAGACAGAGTCTGTCATTTCCATAAAGACAAATGCGTAGGATAAATTGAAAATAATCGAAATATTTCGAAAAAGTCAAATCACACTGAAATACATCGAAAATAATTCGAAAATGTCAAATCGGACTGAAATACATCGAAAATAATCGAAATGTTTCGAAAATGTCAAATCTGACTGAAATACAATGAAAATAATCAAAATATTTCGAAAAAGTCACATCTGACTGAAATACAATGAAAATAATCGAAATATTTCGAAAAAGTCAAATCAGACTGAAATACATCGAAAATAATCGAAATATTTTGAAAAAATCAAATCTGACTGAAATACAATGAAAATAATCGAAATATTTCGAAAAAGTCAAATCGGACTGAAATACATCGAAAATAATCGAAATGTTTCGAAAAACGTGTAATATGAGTACTGTGCATGTTGTTTTATCTAAGTAGTTACAGTGAATGGTTGAAGAAGAGAAGTAAGGTTAATCGATGCGTGATACTTGCTGTACTACTGTTTGGAAACATCTATGGCTATAGTAGAGCATAAGGTGAAAAGTGATGACACACAGACGGACGGACGGACGGACAGACAGACAGATCGAACATTTCCATAAAGAGGTCACTATGTTCCCTCTTAATAAAGAATACCCTGTATGCTGGCTGAAAAATCATTTTTGGTAGTTATAACCGACCTGTGCTCAAATAGCAAATCAGGAGAAAGCTTTATGTTGAGAAAAATGTTCGACGAAATAAGCTCCATTCCAAAAAAAGAAACCAATCTTAAAAATGGAAAGGAATTCAAAAGAGTTTTAAAAATTTTATTTTAATATTAAGAAATTTAATTTTAGGCTTTCTTCGAAAAATTCAAATGCCAACAGAAAACAAAGGGAAGTGTTAAGAAAAAAGCAATTAGAAGCGACTGCCTACCTACGTAGAACACAACCCTTTTAGATTTCAATATCTCTCAGACTCTCTTGATAATTTTTGCTTGCGGGGATAGAAGAAAAAATTGTGTTGTGGGCGGCTTTAATAAAATGAAGTAAAGGGAACGGAAATGTAGCCAGTACTACAAAGAGGAAAAGAGTTTGCTATATTTCTGGAAAGGAAGAAATGTTTTATATTGCATTGTATCGCATGCTACGAGAGCAAAGAATAAAAGTATGAGTGTGTTTCACAATCATCCTTCTCAGCTCCACTCCGATCCATGTCCTTAGCGCTACGGTTCTGCAAAGAGCGGGTGATTTTTCATTCTGAGAAAAGGCCGAACATCAAGCCAGACTCAGATGGATGCTTTTCTGTCTTTTGTCTCTTGCAAGCAAAAAAAAACCTAAAAGGAATCTATGCGCACGTATGTGTTCTACTGTTCAGCTTGATAAGTATACATACGTATGCGTACAGTGCCTTATTACTACTACTACCCATCTACTATTTAAATAGAGCATAGTGGAGTGGAGTGGATGGCGAATATTTTACTTTCTGTGCGTTTTACATGGAGATTTTAAGTATCCAGTTGGTAGGACGAGTAGTGGAATTGTGTATTTATGGACCAGACTTTCACCGAGCTTGTGTGGGGAAATGTATGCGGACAATGTCTATTATACTACACTCTCTTCATTCAACAATCTACACGTGCACGTGTCGCAGTCTTACTGAAGGTTGTCCGTTACTCCCTCCCATCACTACCTACAGATATTACTGACTGCTGGGCTGAGCAGAAATAATTCACTTTCAATTGCCTTTCACAATTACATTATTAAGTCAAGTGAAAACTCAATGTACTAGAACAAACCTCAAAAAAATTTGATGCTTTATTTCGTCTTAAAAAAGGCAATATTTCATTTTCATGGTGAAAGTCAAATGCCTTTCAAACTTATTTCAGTCCAGACCTGTAGGTGATGTTTCTATTTACCTATCTGAAATTAAAGTATTACTACCTGTATGCTCATATCTCAGGGCTTGGTCTTGATTGCAAACAACATAAATTATTTTCCGTAATAAAAAAATTAAAAGAAATCCTCGGGGAACAATTATTTGCGTTGCTGTTGAAAAAATTTAGGAGAAAGTTTACAAAATTTTAGTGAATTCAATGTTCAGCCATATTATTCTAGTTTTATTTTATTATTATTATTAGGAATTGTCGCTCCCTGTGGGCACTTGCCCATGGAGCCTGTGTACAAAAAGATGTTAGTTATTATATAGGTATTTTTGTTAC
>JAAAYG020031205.1:0-15352 GCA_009936455.2 Tomocerus minor
CTGCAGCATTAGTGATAAAGGTGACAGTCGGGTATTCGAGTATATTTACGTAAGTTAAACCTACGGGTCAAAGGTTAAGCTTACAACGCGTAAGAAGATGTCCTGCATTTTAAAAGTATCAATCAATTAGTAAAAATAAAAGGATTAAATCTTGTTGAAAAGGAAAGCTAAATTTCTACAGATGCGAGTTGCAGCTCTTGTGCACAGATCAATAGTGACATCTTGTAAGAGAACGTCTAGTTGTGCATAGACGAAATAGATTGTGTCCTGAACAAAGGAGCTGTTGGATTTTGTTGTAAGGAATGTGGGATATTAGGGACTAATAGAGCAAAGAAAATAGTAAATCATGCTAATGACATGGAGAGTGGGATTTGTATGTGAGGAACTGTCCGTGAACTGGGAGAGGAGAGGCCGAGAGGTAAAAAATGAGGCAGGAGTAAGGAGAGTAGTGTTGCAAATCAATATTTTCCTTTCTCTGGCTATACAGGGCTCTGTTCTGTGTGCGTGCAGATTCAGCTCCACTTTCTTTGCTCCTTCATGCATGACCAAGGAGATTTCTTTCTTGGAAAGGGGCTTGGAGATTTTTCGAGTTAGGCAAGGAGTTTAGGATAGGACTGTGCACAAAGAGAGTCAGTCAATCCTCAGAGCCAAAGAGCTCTTCTGGCAACAGAACCAGCAAGTAATAGACGAGATGGATGTGTATGAGCTCTATCTGCTGTGTCTGTTGTGTGGTGGGTCGAAATGGATAGAGAAAGAGAGAGAGAGAGATGTTTGTCATCTGATGGTGAGTGTGTGTATGTGTTGTGTGTGCATGGCAGAAGAATGGAGGTAGCTGGGAGGAGAGGATAATAGAGAGAATAGCTAAGTGAGTAGATAGATAGATAAGGTAGGCGCATAATGGAGCGGAGATTGAATGGCAAAGAGAATGTTCGTGTTTAGTTTGTTCGAATGGCATTAGGTTGGCAAACAATAGGCGAAAGTACACAAAATGAGATGAAACAAGTGCGCCGAATGTTTCTCTGGACATTTTTGATGTTTCAGAGTAGAACAAATAGAAATGTATTCTGTTTCGTTTGTGCTCTGTCTAAATACATCGGCTGATTGTGAGGAGAACGGACGAGAGAGTCTCCCGACTCAAAGTCACTAATTATTCGGAACGACCTGCAAACGCAACTCCTTCTCCAACTCTCTTCTTCACAACTTCAAAGAGAAATCCTCTATTTATTCACTTTCCCCATTCCTATTCTCTCTACTAGAGAATGCTCTCTGTCTCTCTCTCTCATTCTCTCTCTTTCTCTCTCCGACTCATCTCCTGCCTCACGGACTACTAAGCAACTCTCTCTCTCTATCTGCACATGTATACATTATAGCAAATACTGCGACTCTCTCTGTCTGCACACTCAGGACGGCCTTTCTACTCTGACTACAATGTCCTACAACAAATGCAGAGGGAGAGTCAGCTTTTTGAATTTTCGTTGAGCTAGGATGAGCCGCTCTCTTCTCGCTCAATTCTTCAGACTGCTATTATATCTGTGACTCCGTCCGGGTCCATTATAGTGCCACATCATGGACTATCTATTATTAACCTGCTCTATTCTTTCTTTTCTACTCACTCAGAATAATGCTACTACTCAAAGTCGATTTGGCTACTCTTTCTCCGCAAATCATTCCTTTCATCCCTCTTCCTTCCTTTCACTTTGCGCTGTTACAGCCAATAGACACCTCAAAACGACCCGCACTCTTATCCACTACCTCTCCTTACCTTTACTCACCTGTCTTTCCGCCCAAGTCTACAACACATTTACAGGTATGATATAATTATTTACAATTGTGCCACAAATAATAACTTTCAGTTACAGCGACGTACACTAGACGACTAGATATCATCTATATGTAGTCGTCTAATATCATATTTTTCATGCCATGCATTCAATAAGTTTCCAGTAGTTCTATAACGCCATTAAGCACCGTGGACACAGATTTATGGTTATTTAATTCAAGTAGTTTAATCGTAATTACACAAATAGTACTATTATGCCTCTGCTGTAATAATATGCGGTAAAAAAATCCGACACAATCCTATCGAATGCAGCACAGTAATATGTTTTGACACTTAAAAGTGAGCTACTGTATTTACATTTACAAAGGTTACGACCCATATTTACCAGCGACCTACCTATGAGACCCAGGTTGCTATCTGATGTCACAAAGAGTAATTTCAACATTTTCAATCAAGAATTTCTTTGGACGCAATCCCTAAAAACCGCGAGATTTTAGAGGCAGTTGGAACAATACAATCCATTTAATTTTAGGACAGGACATTACTTCGGCTTTTGATTCTTTATACAATGCTTAAGGGAAAGGGCTCTGCAAGGTTAAGTAAACTATTTGGAGTTCTGTTGTGATGAATCAGTAATGAATTTAGCATGGTGCAATGTTTTATCATAGAAACCATACAGCTGAATTTCGCAACAATTTTTGAATCGGCTAATTCAGGTGGTGGCGGGATGTGTGGACAGGCAGAAGGCTCCATGCATGCTTTGTTCCGTTGTTGAACTGTTGTCGATCGAAGGAAAACAAGCTGAGCAATAAATGGCAAAATACGCAAGGCAGTGCAACGACCAAAAAGTGCCGAGGCATGCACAAATGAAAATGAACAAAAATTCCGCTATATCCACCCACGCACAATCTCTTTTCGGCCACACCAAGTCCTCAACTTCAATTTTCCGTTTGACTCTTTTCAGCAAACCGCAACTACGTGCATGCTGTGTTACAGTAGTCCCAGTGGTGAATGGACAGGTCAGAGACAATGAATTTTGACCTGACTAGCAGTTCATTCTTCATTTTAACTGACATCAACCCCACAGTTCCAATTAATGTTATAATTAGGACAATTTGCATAATATCCCCTAGTGTACGGATTTCTAAAGGCGTCAAGAGTGCATTTTAATTTGATGAAACTAATTACTTATAGCATGTATACCAGTAGCTACAATGTCAGCAGTTGTTTCACTATTATATTAATGTTCTGCATGTGGAAGTTGATTCAGTACTAAAAACAATTATCATTAACTATGTATTAACAATATTAACTATAGGTGCCCTTGATGAGTGCCCTCAGTCTCAAGAAACAGACCGTTGAATGATAGGAAGCAAAGGAAGCTCTCTGGCTGTGACCGGGCAAGGGTTAATCTTTGAGGAAGGGTTCGGTGGACTGAACAATAAGGGCATGCAGGGACGGATTAGGCACTGCAGTTCGAAGAGAGGGGGGAGGGGTATGGCAGGGAGGGTTTGTTTTGGTTGTTGTTGTGGGTCGGGGGATTGGGAATGCTGAGACGGAGTTACGGCTCCGTGCGCAGTGTTTATAGTGGTTGGCCGTGTTCCTCCGTGGCTGACTGAGTGCCGAATGGAATATTATGAATGATAGATTAGGCCGCTGAGCCGAGTGCTCTCCTTCTCCGTCTCCCTCCGCTTTGTTTTTCTATCCCAATCCGCGGAAATCCTCGAGTGCCCCACTACATCATTCATTACATCAATAAAACGAATGTAAAAACAATTGGTTGTCTAATCCCCCCAGGACAGAGATGGAGATGGAGATGCAGATAAAAACCCGGCGTCTTTATCCAAAATACACAAAACCAGACAACATGCATTCACTCTTTTCACGATTCCTCCGATTACTCACTTCTTATGCCCGAGCTGACTGAAGCATCCAGCCCCGTCTTTCCCGTCCCCCCTCTTCGTCCCAAAGCTAGCAACCTAGCCTAACCTCGAACGCACAGCCAACCCACACCAAACACTCAACCATTCTCAAAATCTCTATCCTACACGCTAATCTTTAGAATTTGCACAATTTCTACATACAAATCCTATGTTTATTCTATAAATTGGCAAATTGGAAGTATTTACAGTCACAAAAAGACTTTAGATGCAATATACATGTGTTAAGCATTGAAGAGCATGACCCGTAGGATATCTATACCTTTCACATCATCTAGTATGCACATAACAAGCAATCCATCAATTTCAAAGCTATGGGGGTGTATCAGAGCTCGCTCACTATTAATATCCAAAGAACACAATGGTTCCACGTGTTCAGATGCTCAGTCTGGGGCGTAATGAGCAGAAAATGTAATTAAAGTAACTCGAGGAAATTGATTGTTGAGGGATCTGGGTACAAGACTTAATGTTTAATGGCGTCCCTTGGCGGGATAGGCGATGGCGATGATAAGGAGACCCTTCGTGGTGTCTCCTGAGACAGCCCTCGCCAAAATCTTTGCTAGAATTGACTAGTTGAACGTAGAGCATTGTTCTAGAGTTGTAAGAAGGGAGTGAGAGGACGTAAGTGGGTAGTAGATAATGTGGGGAATGAAAATATTGTGGCTACCTCTGTGAGTGGAGTAGGTGGGTGGGTCGTGAGTGAGTGGAGTGGGGAGAAGGGAAGAGATCATTATAAAGTTGTAATGCAGTTAATGTGCGCCACAATGGCAGAGCTATTATTTAGAGCCGAGTCTGAGGAGTTGTTGGGATGGAGCGAGGAGGCTGTGGAAATACAAATATCATTTTGGATGCACACTGATCCACTCCATCAAAAGAGTCAAAAGTGGAGTGAGTGTCGACACGAGCGAGATCATCTCCTCCGCATCCAGCCAACTCTCTCTCTCTCTCTCTCTGTCTGTGCGTGCAGTGCACACGAAACGGGAAAGAAAGCAAAGGCAGCTGACGTCTCAACGAAGGCAACAACTCAACTCAGCTCTCCCTTTAAACAAAACAAAACAAAAAAGCCCCAGTCAGTTTCATTATTATTATTAGGCAGGAGTCTGTCTCGAGATCAGACTCTTCTTCTTTCTGCACCCATCCACGACGTCTCTCTCTCTCTCTTCATCCGCATCCTATGTAGTCAGCTACAATGCCAAGAAGGCAAAGACGGTGGAAATCCTCCTCCACTCGAGACATAGCTAGGCATCAAAGAGAGTAGTAGACCCAAGTATTGCCTTAGTGTGTACCTCCGTGCAACAAATGCCTGAATAACCTGAGAGGATGAGAAACATTTATGCACTCTTCTCATCTTCTCTCTATCTATAGTTAGGAAAGTACTGCACAATAAATGAAATAATGCAACGAAGCTAAAAGAAATACTCAATAGTCCACAAAAATATGTTTACTATTGGAAGGGATTTAAGTAGCACTACTCGACGACCCTCTTCCCAAATCGCGATCGTTATAACGTTGAAAAAGCATCTGCACAATGAATGCTACAAGTTAACATAGCTTTACTATCTACACTGGTGAGAGATGTTCAATGAATAGCTAGATCAGCAAATAGTTCGTGATGGTGATCACTAATCACATAGTGTTGTTTTTAGGAGCCCATCAAAATAGTCTCTGGATATTATGACCTTAATGACAGTTAGGGAACAGTGTGGAAAGTGGGATGCTCCGGAAAGTGCAAATCCCAAGGTACCTGCAGTCAGCCAGCGTGTGTGCACTGTAAGCAGCGTCTGTTGACTGAGTGGTGAAGTCTCTTCATAATTTACGAGGCTAACCGAGGAAGCTGAGAACAAGGGAGAGAACGTATTGTCCGCTTCTTCAAATCTTGGCTACAGAGCAACAGTTTGCTTCTTCTCTCCCGTAGACCCTCTTTTCCTCACTGCCCTTTTCCTCATTAACTGAGGAGGTGTGCTCCCCATCCACACCTCCTAACTCCTTCGTACTAGCAACAACAGAAGTCACTTACTTCTCTGCCAATTCTGAAGTCTCTCAAATATCTCAAATGAGAAAATGAAAATTTTGCAAGTAGCAAGCAGGAAGATGTCAAGGATACACTGCTTCGTTTAATTGTTATCAGAAAATTCCCTTTTAAGGATATAGAGCAGTATAAAGCTCGTAGTTCTAAAACTAAGGCTGAATTTCGTAGCCAGCATGCGAGGATGGACAAAGTGTAAAAGAGGTGAATTATGTAGCTATTGCATGGAGAAGATGACGGGAGAGCGGCGTTGTGCCCTTAGCAGTTGTGTGTGCTGAAAATGTTTTGTGAGTGTGTGGATGTCATGATGCGATGTGCGCATTCATAAGTCATGTTGATATTTCTGTCTGTTGAAGCAGAGAGATCGGGAGTTGTGCTCTGCATTTCATATCTGCATAGTGCTGGATGTAAATATAAAAAACGGGAATGGGCTGGAGAGGGTGAGAGTGGTTAGGTAGGTGCTAGTAAAGCAATAAATGAGCCGCACCGCACGCACCAGCAGCACATTATCATTTCCTACACCCAACACACTTGGAATTTCAACTCTCGCTAACTGCACACAGTCAATATTGTAAATAGATCTTATTATTAGGAATTCCTTGTTAAGGGCAAAAGCCTCCTGCACTGGCTCCTATACTCATTCCTCGGAATATTATTTACTGAGGGCGAGTCTAAGCTGGTGGTTCCGTGTCCTGTTCCTCCTGCCTAGGCAACTCGTGCACTGCCAAACAACTTAATTGTAAAAAGTCATAGAAAACGTAAATGCCATAAAGAAGAGACAAAAGTAAGGGACATTAGGTAGGAGGAGCAGTTAGGGATAGCCCATTTAAAACGAGGCAGTCCGTTTGTGTGAAGGGAAGAGAGTGCATGACTATAAATAATATTATGCATGCAAGCAATAAGCAGCAAAGAGATGTGAAGATGCTCCTGTAGCTCTGTCCGCTATTATTTAGGAGAAATGGGAGAATGACTTGAAGATCGTAAATGGCGGCAGAATCTTGTGTATCTTGTGTCTCCGCGACAGCATAAGCGTGCCACTCGCCTCCTGCGTTATGCTTATGTTATTTATGACGGATCGGGACGTGGAGAGAGCCTTTTCTTCGGGATGCCTTCTGCCACATTCTCCGCCCGCCCTACTTGCTCCAAATCCAAAGAAACCTCAGCAGCACTTCCTCGCAATTGACATTCATTATTGGAGACAGGCTGACTATCCAGCCATTTACACCCTGAAAACTCCGTTCATTACTATTTATTGATTGCACACAGGATGTTGTGCCGAGCTATGCAAATGCACTCTCATCCTCAGCATCCGCACACAATTACTATCTGCCAACAGATAACTCCTATCCACTCACTACACGAGACGCACACACGAACCCATTCCATTATTACCAGATTTTCCATTACATTCACTTCCAGCTACCTACAACATGAAGCGAGGAGTAACGAGTTCTGATGATGAAGAGCTAGGAGGCTGCTATGATTATAGGATGATGGAGGAGATGGCAACTCGGAGTCTTTAGAAACATCGGGACAAAAACGCTCCACTCCTCGCCCAACATACAATTACAAACAAATGCAGGGCCATTGTATGCAAAGCAAACCCTGAGGAATGTCATCGGAGGAATGCCTGCAATGCCACACGAAAGGAAATCCTCATAAGTGCCTCCTAGGAATCCCAAGTGAAGATGAGCCCAAAGAATTCTCGCCCTCCACACAACTCAAAAAACAAAACAAATGGACATTTAAACTGCCGGAGAAGGAAGAGACAAGAGCATGAGCCCTTTCATTCATCTACAAACATCAACACAAAGTACACCCACGCACATACTTCCCTATCATCAAACAACTAGCAAAAATTTCAAAAACAGCTATGTTAGTCTACTTAGTCTTTAAAATAAGAGCTACATCAGTCAAACAATGAATAGGTACTGACCCCGACCCAGCCCCTATAATGCTTTTCGCACTGGAGGATATATTAACTCTCTTGGCACCTTAATGCTAATTTTTCAATAGAATTTCAGAAGAAATCGTTTTGATAAAGCCCACACAGTTGGCTATCTGATTCATTTAATTACTTCAATTTAAACATTTTCGAAATACAAATTGTCACAGCATCAGGATCAACATAATTTTGGTTGGGAAGGGAGAAAAGTTGTCGTGGATAACTTGATTAATTACGTCTGCTAATTATTAGGATTTAAATTTTCTTTAATTGGGAATTTTAATAGTTTCTATTTTATTTGCAGTTGAATTTTGAGTCGCTAATTATTTCCAGTCGGTATCTTTATCCGGATTAAATTGATAAACCCCAATTGTTGGTAGACATAATTTAATACAAAGAATTCAGAATGTTATAGGCAAGTATAATATAGGTAACCATTAGCCTGGCCCTGAGTGTTATAGTATAGTAGGTAAATGACGGCAATATTATTCAATCAACTGTGCAATAAAACTCGGTAAATTTTTGTAGGCATTTTAAAAGAATAATAAGATGAGACGGTGAATGTATAGGAAAGGTGACGAAACATTTTTAATTGTAAAGTGGTGGAGGACGGAGAGGAGTGAGTGAGGGTCTTTGCATAGTTAATGCTAGGGCTCCATTAGAAATAATAATAATAAAGAATGGTTAGTATGAAATGGTCGTATTCATCTGATAATTCATTGGATGCTAAAGTAGATTCCTGCATAGCAGAAAGAACACAATAGACGAGAGAGAGAGAGGTTTGTAGTAAGTTGGATTGGGAGACGTTGTGTCATTCACATTGCATTAGATGGGCGATAGGATTTAAGAAGTGATGAGGATCCTATTTATTGTAGTTAGTAGGCTGGATGGATGGTGAATAGCAGGCGAGTCTTTTGGCTGATGATGGGAACAAAAAGAGTGGAGATAAAAAGAGGAGGCAACGACAAAGAGAGGAGAAGTCTTTGTCGTCCCTTGTGCTGATGCTCTGCAACTGGAAAGTTCCTGTTGCTGAATGTCTGAATGGCAGTGCATTGATCTTCTTACACTCATTACGAATCGTCCCATCAAAAGACTCTCTTACCTATTACTGAACATGAAATGATAACAAGACTTTGTGATGTGAGCAACAAAGCCAAAGCATTACAAACAACACACAACCGCAAAATCACAATCAGCTCGGCCCAACAAAGCCTCCTTCTGTTCTCCGTCTCACTATAACAAATGCATTAAGCATATCTCTCCTCCTCTCTCTCTCTCTCTCCTCTGTCCACACAAGTAATTGTCCCATCCATCCATGCCCTTCTCACACATCCATCAAGGATTTAAAATATTGTGTATCATCATCTCCTTACAAATGATATTCTCACTGACTACAATTAATGTAGCCGCTCTGTGTCTTCAGACAACTCCACTGGCTAATGGCAATGATGAGCAGATACTCACTAGCGGATTCCTGTCCTTATTCCGACAAATCTAATTTAATTATCCTCACTCCATGAATATTTTTCAATCAAGTCCTAGCAATCCTCTTACACGTAGCTTGAGTTACTTCATAATGAGATCCCCATTTTAATTAGGCTGTGTGTATGGGGTGATAGGACTTTATGATTCTGTGATGTCGTTGCTTAATGTTTTATTGCATAAGTGCAAAGAAGAATAGAGCAGCTGGACAAAGAACAAATGAAAAAGAAAAGCGTCTGGTGAGTGAGTTCCAACAACCAAACGAAAACTTTGTTCATTGTTTGTTTGATCATTGTCCCTCAACAGAGTGAGTGCTACAAAGCAGATTCCTATCTTTTAGATCACACAGATATCTTTTCTGCTTCTATATAAACTATAGTTTTACATAAGATGCTTTTTCTGCTAGGTGGGAAGAAACTGTTGTAACTGCTGAGCAAATCCCTCTCTCCATCCTTTGCACTCTGTAATTGTCTTTCCCTATCTCCTGCCTCTTATCTCAATACTAATGAGTATCTCTGTACTGGCACACAATAACTACAAATTCTACGGAAGAAATATCTTTATAGCTACTCCAGACTTGTAAAAAGAGATGCAGGGCTGTAATTATATAAACAATAGGGCCGTTATCATTTCTCTCTTCGTTTTAAACTCTCTATTTAAAATGTCATCACTCTATTTTAAAATGAGTTCCTTCTCAAAGTGACTGTTATGTTGTTACATACAATTAAATTACTAACCAATGGGTTCTCAAAGCAATGGCCCCGGATTAACCAACACAATACGCAAACAAAACTGATCACAATTATTTTCAGCCTCTGCACAATAACCAGCAGAGCTAACTGTTTTGAGGATGTAAAGGGGCGAAATCAGAGAAAATACAATCAGAAGCTGAGAAGTTTAAAATGGTCTTTGGAGTTGTCGTCTGATGTTCGGAGTCATTGACATGAGCTGCAACAACCAAACAAAAAGGCAGCTTTGAAATTAGTTCACTCAACAGGCAGAAATGCTGAGCAGGAGTGACATGCGGCAAAAGCTCATGGTTACTCTTCAATTTAACTACGTAATAACATAGACGCTATATGGAGCAAAAGGGTGCTTCTAACTTTATTTATGTCGCATTCTCTAGAAAAGTAATTGCTGAACAGGAACAACAGTAGTAGCTAGTCCTAAGAGGGGCACTTATTTTCCTATTCGAAAGTAAGTATCAAGTAAAATCCTGTTGGTGTTAGAGAGATGCGTCCACGTCAACCACCAATGGTGGAAATTCCTTCCAATCCTGAAATTTAGACAAAAAACTCAAATAAAGGAGAAAATAAATAAAAGCAGTTAAGGGCAAAGAAAAAAGAGAGGTGAAATTTTTTCCATGTTTTTCCTCTTCCTTTGTTACGAAAGGGAGAAAGTTTAAACTCATTTTTGTTAACAAGAGTAATTAAAAGAACACATTTTTGCAATAACATGCTATTTCAAAACATAAACTAATAAATTAGAAGTAGTTAGTAATTGTGTTGGGTTAGCGTCGGATATATTTTGGAGGATATACGGGAGGATGCGTCCTTTCCACCAGGAAGGTTGTAGAGAGTATGGGACTGGAGGAGGATGACGGGAAGGAGACGGAGAGATGAAGCTGCACAAACAGAGACGCACTCTCTCACTCACTCAACTCTTTCTTCTGGTTTTGCATTATTGTTGTCTCGTTGTCTGTCTGCCTGTTGCTTTGTATTTGCTCTGAGATGAGATGAAGTGAAATGAGATGAGAGGAGAGAAAAGAGACGTCACCAACTTTGGATCCACATCAGCAACTCCGTCGATTTCTTTCTGTCTCCTCCGCTACTTCCCTCCGTCACAACTTCCTTCCTCCATTTATTACGCAACTCTCACGCACACATCATCGCTGTCCCATCCCATCCACTCTCCGTCTCATCTCTCCCATCTCCATATCTAGGGAATTAACTCTCCCCAACAACAATCCCTTTGTGTCTTTCCCTGTTATTCCGAATTCATTTGGGTCACACTCACATCAAATCGCTTTTCAAGTGGCGTATCATCCTTTTCCGCATCCTCAACCTCCGACCAAGTAGGTCATCTAAGAAGCCTCTCCTAATCTGCTGATGTAACTTGCCGAAAGTCTTATAACTACCTAAGCCCTTTACTCGTTCTTGCCTTCAGCAACCAACAGAATCTCTCTTAGCGTCTCATTTTGATGTAAAGGTGCACAATGGATATCTCTAGAAACAAAACAAGCATTCGATCAGTAGTTAATGATTTTATTGCTCTGAAGTGGAGGTTTTTACGAGTAGATTACGAATATGAAGACAAGAATCCATTGACACATGAAGTACTCTATTAAATGGTCAGGGGGAGTCTTATATAATTGCAATTAAATGTGTAGGGTGCTAATCGTGCAAATAACGACAGACTGAAGTGAGTATCACATTTCTTGACTTTAACTTGAGATTGTCTTGCATGACATGGTATCCCCCGGCCCACGACGTGTTCATGTGAATAGGGATGGGAGGAAACAATGGAGAATGTGTTTTGTGGTGACAAGGAGAAATGCCATGGAGTGGCATTGTAAGTAGTTGTCAGGTCAGAGACAGGAGCACGGAAGTTAATTAGCATTAACTTCAGAGATCGACGTTACTCATATTGACTTGAATATTTAGAAACGTTTACGTGTCACTGGTGAGATTAGCTGTCATTTGTCATGACACCACAAAATGAAAAAATGTCCCTCACTCGCCCTAAATATAGATCCTATTCATTCAAGCAAATCTAACAATGAGTACACACGGATATAAAAGTCAGCTATAGAATGCGTTTACATGAGACGAGCATGCACTTCCTGACACACAGTTGATAGACTTTCAAGAAGTTGCTCACCTACTCAGGACAAGGGCATTGTGTGCAATGGAGAGCCTCAGAGGGCATGCATACAGAGCAGAGATAATTAGATATGTAGAATATAGGCGCATTTGCATGTCTGACTAACGACGACTCAATATGTTGACGTGCCTGTCAGTGCGCGGCAGAGTATCTAAAATCAGATATGCAGTTCCATTACTGCCAACAACATGTCAATTAGGTTCTACTCTCATCTCAGATAGCAGCGTCCTTCTTAACACATTGCCCATTAGATAACTCATCCGACAGCCAACTCAACACTCACCTTCTAATTATCTTATCTACTCCCTAATAACACATCTCTCACTCACCTAAGACAAATTAGGCCAAACTCTCATTCTTCTTTTCCGTCATTTACAGTGCATTATTAGCAGACATTCAATGCATTACACAGTTTGACTAAAACATCTACATATCATACGCCACACACAAGGCCGTTTTGGTTGAAGTAGATACGAGTGACAGTGGACTGCGCATCAACCCTAAACAGAAAGCAAACAGAAGAGGAAGACAGCGTGATACCGCACAGATTTGTACATTTATCACCGTAACCCTCAGGGAACGAAATTGCTTTTTAGAAAAAAGTATAATTGGCTACCTTTTACTTTTTTGCAGTATATCTAATGGTGAAGGGAAAGGAAACGGAGAAAGTAAAAAGTGACATAAAATTCAACGTTATATATTCTACTTTGTACTTTTCAATATGGTTAGAGTATCTTGGCACTTGAGCACTTCCTGTAGCACGAGCAGACAGTTTGCAAAAGTGCAAATCTAGCTTTGCCTGGTTTGACATGGCAGTTTTGCATTATATATTTCGATCTAAAATGAATAAAAATCATTGTCTGTTGTGGCTACTCATATGAAGACAAATAATTACTCAGGAGTTGCTAGAGTAAAGGTTACTATGGTTGCTTAAAGAAAAATCAAAGCAAACAAAAATTTGTGAAAGCGCTCAAAGATTTATAACGATGCCTTCCAGCTTGGCACTTTAGTAAATGCTTGACAGATACTTGCAGTCTATCACACAACGCAATTCAAGTGTTCAACTTCGCCCTCTTTTAACACTTGAGGGAATCCGCTCAAGTGCCAAAATGTTCAAGTGTACAAAGACAAGTTGATTACCACGAATATGACGTTTTATTTATTTTACTTCAGTATAAAAAGGAAAAATGTTAAATTGTTTAGAATTTGTTGTTTGGAATTTTTACAAAAAAATCAAATTAGCAAACAGCGTTAAAAGTTGATCACTTGGCGACTCTGCAAACACTAGAATATTCGGCGCTAGCTACTAGGGAATAGGGAATGGAAAGTAGGTAAAAAAAGAAAAGAAGGTAGGTGTAGAGTGCAATGACGATGGGAATGCATCCGATCCAATAAAATAATCTTTGAGTAGGTAGAATATAAGAATTGATGATACAAAAGAAGGATCTATTTTCTGTCCCCCTTTCTTTTTCAGTCTCTACTCAATTTAAACATATTTTATATTAATGACGTGCTTAAGCATTTGAGGACAGGTTATAGATCGACATTTTAGTACAATTTTGTGTTATTATGAGCTGTACTTTGATTCTAGAAATAATTTCCAGGAAACAAAGCCTTTTCGCTATTGGGAGATATAATATAATTGTGAAATATTAGAAACAACATCAAGAGTCAGAACATAATAATTTGATGGTCCACTTAAACCAATGACCTACTAACATGCCCACAACTACAGTAAAGCTTGATTCAAATACAGAAGTACATAACGCCTTGCATGAAATCAAAAATAAGGACTGTGTTATATGAAAATTTTTGTTCCTCCTACTTGGAATTTTTTTCCCACTTTCTACTTCCAGCTATTTCCCAGATGTACAACAATCGGATGGGAAATGGAAATACCCGAGACTATGGGGACACCAGAAAATTTCCCCCAAGTATCAACATTTATATAGCACACCTAACAGATCTTACATAAGTACCAGGCTCAAAAACCATTTCCTTTAACTCCCACACACAGCGATGACTATTTATATTTATAATTGTACTATGTCTCTGTATTCCAAATAAGGACTTTAATCTTGGGTCGCAGTATAAGTAAAAATTTTACTTGTAGTGCGACCCAAGATTAATATAGTATCGATAACAATTTTACTGTAAAATTGTTATCGATACTATATTACTGTTTTACAAACGAAGTAAATAATTTCTGCGAATTTTCCCAAATCGATTTTATTGGCAAACTTCCTTAAAAATCTAATTGAATTTTGCATTTTGGTTTTACATAATCAGTCCAAAACCCTTTTTTTGGATTTATAACTGTAGCCGATTTAAAAGAAATCAAATTTTTTTTCGTCATTTCTACTTTTTGACCCGATAATTATTTAATGAGAGGGAGTTATTACGGAAATATGTTAGTGATTATTTAATTCTCCCTCATGACCCTTGATAAACAATGACGTTTGCTCCTTCTTATCTTATTCTGTAGCATTATCTTATCTTTGTATAGCCAACTCTGAGGCGCTCTACTCGTAGCATGTATTTGTTTTTTATTATTTGTTGGTACTCTTGATGAGGCTTTAACTACTTCGGATACCTCTTTGTTTTACTCCATTGCATTACAATTTTTTGGCTTATATATTGAATTGAAAAGACAAGTGCAAGTGTTTTTATTCTGAAGATGCAAGGCATTGGTTGCTAGCATCCATTAGTTATCATTATCATTCATATCTGCATATAAATGCGTAGAGCGCACAGATGGACGAGATCTATTTACTTAGTCCATACGACGATACGAGAATAGTAAACCTTACGTGAACACTTAAATTACTGTTGGTTAGCCTAATCATTGATTATGATACAGACATGTATGTTATTAGAAAATGAGTTGTGTATAAAAATACGAGAATTGCTATAGGGAAGTGTTCGTCGGTTTAAAGGGAATGGATATTGATGTGAAATGATGACCGTAAGAGATATGATGACATTCGGTGGGCTGTGTTTGTTCGCCAAGTCTCCCACACACACAGAGAGGCAGATCTGTATGCAGAGACTGAAAGAGAGGAATGGGAGAAGACAATGAGTGAGTGAGTCAGTGTCAGTCGAGTTCAGTTCTTGTTGCTTTTTGGATGTAAGAAGGGACTGGTGTATTTCTTTCATCGACTCCCAGCACTCTCTCACAATGAAACATTTCAACTGCTTCCCAAGCAGCATGCTTCAATCGGCCAACGCTTTTCCGACAATTGGTCTGCCGGATTAACGTTGGCAAATCGCTGGGAACAAGTAGCCCTGAAGACGGC